>VZTE01002328.1:77934-105047 GCA_013397775.1 Eulacestoma nigropectus
GCTGGTCAGTGCTGCTGGTCAGTGCCGCTGGTCAGTGCTATTGGTCAGTGCTGCTGGTCAGTGCCGCTGGTCAGTGCTGCTGGTCAGTGCTATTGGTCAGTGCTGCTGGTCAGTGCCGCTGGTCAGTGCCGCTGGTCAGTGCTGCTGGCTGCTGCCTTCAGGGGACACAAATAGGCCAGGGAGGGCATGTGGGGCCAGAGGCACTACCTGCAGGGCTGTGGGAATGGCTCCCACCTGCTGCCCTGGATGGCATCCGTCCCTGCCCTGCACACCTCTGCCCAGAGGGTACAAGTGCTCCTCTGCCTCCTGGAACGTGTCCCCTGGGACAGGGAAGGTGTCCCTGACAGGGAGAGCAGCCCCGGGCTGTGCAGGGGCACCTCAGGGTGGGGAGATGAGCTTTGTGCAGAATCTGTGTGTCCTCAGCCCCAGCCTGACGTCGTCACAGCATCCTCTGTGCTGGATTGCAGGAGAATTCCCCTTCCTTGGGAGCTCTGCCCTGCTGAAGCCTGGCACTCTGCTGACACAAGCACTGATACCTGCTTCTCCATAGCATTTCGTGCTTTCTCTGTTCCCTCCTTCCACCTGCTCTTCCAAGGGGACCCCAGTCCTGCCAGCGAGCTCAGTCTGTTGCTATGGAAATTGTTGTCACAAATGAAGACTTCCCAGCACGGCAGCGGTGTTAAACCCAGACATTTACATATGCCTCTGGCTCCGGGGGGAATTGGGTCTCCTGGCTGAGCACAGGGAAGGATGAGGCTGCTTCCCTGTTTCCTGCTGGCCAGGGACACACAAGGTGGTGGAGGGATCCTGTATGGGCAGCCAGGGAGCCCTTCCCAGTGCCTGTCTGCTGCAATGTCGGTCAGCAGCCAGTCCTGCAGTATTAATGCCTCCTTCTCCTCCTCCAAACACTCCAGCTTTCCCTCTGAAGTGCTGTGCACAGAGCAGCAGTGTCAGCAGCCAGGAGAGAGAAGTCAGGGAAGAGCACTGGAAATAAATGTGCAGGGAGGGCAGCTGTAGAAGCCAAACCTGCTGCTGGGGCTTGCAGCCTCCTGGGCTCACTGGGGGGATTAAAGCTTCCCCCTGGGAAGGGGTTTAGGGGTAACAGGAGTAATCCAAACATGGCATCTTCGCCTTCCTTACCCCTAAGCATTGCTAAGTTTAGCTGTGTTGCTTCCAAGAAGAACTGCTCAGCCAAATCCCAGGGCCTGGCTTTGAAAATTTCAGCACGTCCCCTGTACTGCAAAATCAAAGCCTCTTCCCTGCTGAATACACCTTTGATCAGAACTGTGAGAAATATTTGCAACCATGTGAAACTTGAATGATTTGGGGTTTCATTACACACTTGAAACTCAGACCATTTTCATCAAAGGCATTGCTAAAGTTCACCAACCCTCCAACAGAACCTTTGATGCTTTATGGCTCGTATTTTGTGTAAAACTCGCAGGTTTGCTGGACTTTTTATAAGTGAAACTAGCTGAAAGTGGCTTTGACTGCATTTTGAGAACAGACACTCATAGAAAAGGCAGCCAGATGAATTTTGTTGCCTTTAGAGCTCCTGCATGCTGTCATCTGGCAATAAAGTGTGATTCTGCTGAACCCAGCAGTCAGGGTTGTGGCTGTAGCTGGGTGAGAAGGCAGCAGAGAATGCTGGTGTGGCTGTCCTGTGCTCTTCCCTCTGGGCTGGACATCCCACGGCAGCAGCAGGGCTTGGAGTCAGCAAGTTTGGCATTTCTCAGTGCCTTGCCCTAGGTCAACCTTCTCTTGGAGCACTTAGGGAGGTGCCAGCTTCCAGTATGTGGGACTCCCTGGAGAACGACCTATCCTTGTCGAGGTTCTGTCCTCAAGAGGGTATTTTATCATCTCTAGTGGTTCTGTTTCCCGGAACATCACCCACTCCTTACTCTCTCGCCTCATCAGTAATTTTTGCACCTCCTTTTCCAGTCTGCCACAGTCAGAATTACACAGAATTAGGCTGGGAAAAACCTTTGAGATAATTGAGTCCAACCTCTGACCCAACACCACGCTGTCAGCCAGACCATGGCACTGAGTGCCACATCCAGACTTTCCTTAAACACCTCCAGGGACGCCACCTTCTCTCCCATGGCCTGTGAGCTGTGCCCTGTCCCTGCCTCTCCCTCTCTCTAGCAAAGAGGTTCCTTCCCAGACTGGCAGCCAGGGCTCTTCTGGACTCTGCTCATCCCAGAAACAGCCTGGTCCAGGCTGAGTGGGTTTTCCCTGTTCCTCTGTCCCTGGAGGGGAAGGGTGACCTCTCACCAAGCACAAAATTCTCCAACTACAGCATGGTATTGGTCCAGCTCAACTCCTGCTGCTGAGGAGCAGTGAGAGATGTGAGGGGAAAAGAAGTGATTGACACTAAAGGGACACAGTCAAAGATACATTAAGCTTGGAAAAGACCTCTAGGATTGAGTCCAGCCATGAAGCAGCAGGATAAATGCTCCGTTTGCCATTTTCCCAGGCACTGGCTGTGTGTATGTTGTATTTGCAAGTCTGTTCTCTCCTGCAGCTCCCTGGGATGTTCCCCACCTGGAGGCATTTGCAAACCTTCAGAAGTCAGCAGCCAGAGCCTCTGCTACGTGTTTCCTTCTCCCCTTTTATTTTATGGATCTCACTTCCCTGTGCAAGAGCTGGAGCTTGGTTAGGGTTAACCCTTGGTCCGAAGACACAGCCCTGATGAAACTGAAATGATCTCTTCTCTTCTGGGTTGGAAAGAGCTGGGAGAGTTACACCTGCATTACATGTGTCTACCTGAGAAGACTTCGCACTTTTAGATACAAACTTTTGATCCAGAAGAAATATAATCCTTGGAAAATCACCTGTGTAACTGTGATACAACAAATGCTGCCTGAGGCAAGGGCTGCTAGGGTGACACAAGGGATGCCAGAAGTGTCCAGCACATTGTGCTTTCTGTTCTGGGTGACTGCTAGGCCGTGAAACGTGACTTTTGTCAAGATTTTGTTATATTCCATAAGCCAAGTAGCAGGACTTTGATCTAATTGTGGGTGTGCTTAGCTTGAGTCTGAGTATCACACTTAGAAATGCAGCATTGGGTTTCAAATGTGACCTGAAACGGTACCTCTGGTACCGATGGTGCTGGGAGGGCCCTGCTTGCTTCTTTCCCTGCCTTTTCCTCCAGTTATTTGACCACCTCACCCAACATGAGGCTTCTTCTCCCAGTGAGAGCAGCAGTGCATTACAGCAGATCTGAGCACTCCTCTGCTGGGAGCAGAGCTGTAAAGCCCCAGGGAGCACAGCAGCAAGGCTGGATGTCCTGGTTTGGGCTCTGGATCACAAAGCAGAGGATTTCTGACTTGGAGAGGCTGCCCACAATGCCTTTCTCCCATGAGAAAAGGCAGCTGTGGCACGGCCACCACGGCCAGCTCCTCTGAGGAGTCACCCAGCACAGGCTGCAGAAGAAAAGGGAGTGAAGGAGGTTCAGGATGAACTGAAACACCTTCACCTGCTCGTGGTGCTGCTGTCCCACAGCTCAGGAGTGCTGGGATCCTGTCACCAAACCCATCTTCTCCAGATGTGTCTGTGCTGCCAGCCTGGAGCACCCAGGCATTAGGAAGCTGCCTCCAGTGAGGACATCAGGGACAGGACCTCCCTGTTGCTGTGCGGACACACAAAGCAAAGCACTTCCTTGTTTAGTGGAAGCAAAGCTACACTGATGCTGCCCCCAGTCCCCTCAGACTGACCCCTCAGTCCTGTGCTCTGGGTGACCATGGCTTTGCACGAAGCCAGATGTAGTAAATAAATAGCAAGTGAGTGGTAAGAGATACACCAGGTCTTACAAAAAGCAAATTCAAGGCTGAACTTCTTGAATCATTGCTGGATCAGGGAGGGAATTTCATTCCTACCTTTGTCCACTCAAGGCATTGAATTCCTGGTGGATCCTGAGCTCACCTCCCCAGGACTCAGAGGAGACAGATGGAAGCCAGGCCAACACTATGTTATGTGGACATGGCCAAAAACTTTTCCTCTGGAGTCCTAATGACTTTAAAAACATGGGGAAAAAAATTTAAAATTACTCTTTGGCCACATCTAACCAAGTGCATTCCTGGCTGTGCGTTTGTGTCTTGGAGATGCCCCTTCAAGAATGAGGATTTGTGGCAGATGTCTGCACGCACACACACAAACAGTGCACAAATAGTATTGTAGAGGTGTTTTTTTGATGTGTGGAAGCAGGAACCAGACTAGGACAAGTTGTTCTGCAAATCTAAGAGCCTGGGGGAATGCAGGTAGCAAATGTAAAAGGAGAGGGAGGGTCAGTTATTGCTGGTCAGGAGTGGGGAGCTGCAGAGGGACGGGGTCACCTCAGGGTGCTCTGACACGGCAATAGAGATGTGAGGGCATGAGGGGCTTTTAGCCCAGCGAGAGGGCAGAGAGCACGGTCTGACAGCCCACGGTGGCATTCAGGATGGATTCTGGGGTTTAGAATCTACACAAGCCCCTGCTGTCACGGGTTCCTGTGGGTGTGAGCTGAGCTGGTGAGATCAAAGCCAGCAAGGCCTGGCTGCCTGAACTGCATTCCTGCCACATCCCGGCCAAGAGGTGGGATTTGGCCGAGCAGGAGCTGACCAAGGAGGAAAGGAGAACGCAGCTGGGGAGCTGGAGAGGGAGGGAGGTCAGGCATGCGGGAGGGAGCTGGTGAGACCAGAGAGGATCCCAAGACAGCAGGTTCCAAGAAGGCCGCAAAGAGCGATCGGAACCCAGATCTGAAAACCGGGCCCAGGCGAGAATTTGTGAGGGAAGTTCTAGCCCAGAAAGTGCTCGCTGACACTTCCAGCCAGGGCTGTGTCCCAGCACAGTGGCCGTGTGTCAGCGGCAGCCAGGGGCAGGGGAAGGACCTGGCTCCACACTCGTGTGCGGGCTGGAAAATGGGAGAGGGCAGGGAAACATCTTTTACGCGCTGCTCACACAGTGCTGTGTGAGCCCATCTGTGGCAGTTCAGGCTGAGGCCAGCCCGAGGGAAGCACAGCTTGTGGCTGGGCCAGGTTTTGTGTGGGTGCGCACGCAGCGTGGGGGGTGTGTGGTGCTAACGAGTGTGTGCAAACCATCCGGCATGTGAGAGCAAGTCGGCACAGCATTGTCAGGAGGGCACCCACAGACAGCATCCCCCCTCCTCCTGGGAAGGGTTTGTGCCCTACCTTATGCCACAGGAAAGAAATTCAGCAGGAGCTCCAGGAAAAGCAGCGGGTCCACTGGGAGCAGAGCGCCTGTCAGACTTGGAAATTAAATGGAAGCACGGCAAATCTGGATTGTTCCTGCCAAAACCAACTTTCATTACTTTATAATTCAACATGTGTTACCAGCTCCTATTATTAGAAAGGCAAACTTCCTCCACTGTGGGAAGAGGCTGAGATGGAGCTTTCTAGCCCTCTGTAAGTTAATTACAGTACACATGTTAAAAGCAGCATCTGTCTTAGTCAATCTAGTTGATCATTGCAGCACTTTATTTTTAGTTGTTATCAAGGTGGAGGATGACACTGATGTAAGTCGGGAGCTTTGCACAGATCTTGCTCAACCGTGTGTTCTCCAAAACCAGATCTGGTGGCTCTCCTCTCCTGGAGCTGGGCCAGGCAAAGCCCTTGATGGAGTTGTAGGAAAGGAGTCCGTGCAAAGTGCTTTGACTGTGAGGTTACAACAAAGATACCAAGGCCTGGCTGTGAAAATCAGCTGTGGAAACACGGGTTGGTGGCCCTGGGTGGTACTCCAGTGGCCAAAATCTTTGCTGCCTCACTTCTATTCTGAGCTCCCTCTGATGTAAATATTTCTGGCCTCATGACTGAATGCTTTGATTTAACTCATAACAGCTCCCTGTTCATGCCCTTATGTCTAATTCTGCTGCTTGTGTTATTTCAACTTCTGGGCAATGTATGAGTGTCAGGGTGATGCTGACAGGACCAACAACAGCATGCCAGGTGAGTTTTCCTTGGGAGTATGGGAAGCTTGTCCTGAACAAATGAGAGGTCTTGAGGTCATGGCTAAAAGTTCAAAGTCTGGCAACAGCTCCCTGTTCCTGCCGTAGGGCCAGTGAGCGCCTGTGGTGTTGGTGTCATGTAGGAGGTGTGGAATCAGCATTTGTGGTGTATTTAAGTGCTCTTGGCTGGGAGGCTGGCACTGACACCATTCCCTGTGGAATAGAGACCTGGGGAAACCTTGGTTTGCTTCCTTTTCACAGCACAGATGAGAAGATTCTGTCTCCTTCCTGAGCTAAAATGAACAGGTAAACAAGGAAGGAGAAATCCTGAAGAAAACCCCCCCCTCCCTTTGGGTTTTAGAGCAGCAGCACTTGGAAAGCCCAGGGAATGAGCAGTGTGGAGTCTGAAGGCAATGACTGCCCTCAGGGATGTTCCTCCTGCACCTGACCTGTGATCTTATGGTCAGGAAACATGTTCAGTGTGATGGACAATGGAAAGAGTATTAACAGACTCTCACCAAATTTAAACCAGTGCTACTCCGTGGCGCTGTGTTTATTCCCAAAGGAACACTTCCCAGAGGTCCCGGCCTCCTGAGCTTGTATCTGTAAGAGCCTGAAGCTGCTCACATCTCTCTATGTACGGTTTCACAGAGGTGCTGCAGGTGCCAGCTGAGGATTTTGTGTGACAGACACCTCGTGCAGCAGATCTAGTGCCTGTTTACCAGATCAAAAGGCAATCTAAATGGGCTGACATCTCCCTGTCCTGTAGCAGCACAGCAGGCTGATGCTGTCTGATAAGAGAGCAAACTTCCCTGGGTGTTGTGCAAGGGCCATTACCAGTGTGGGTTTGTCACTCTTCTAATTCCTTTCTTTTTTATTTATTTTGCCTTGCTCTTTATCTTCCCAGAATGACAGAACAGAATGTAGCTGGAAAAGTGATGCCTGCCTTGTTCCTGTAAGGCTGGATGTGAAATGTACAAGGGTTATCTGAGGGGGGCCGTGATTCCTGGTGCTTCCTCCCTGCCTCAGCAGGAGGAAATCCTCACCATCCCCACTTCTCCAGAGTGTCCTGGGCATAGTGAGAGCTTCAGACAGAGTTTTTCAGGGAAAACCCAACACTGAGTCAGGAGGTACAGTGAGGACCCTCCTTGCTTTCTAAACTCCTTCTCAGAGGAGTTTAAAGAATTACACAGGTGTAATTGAACCTTTGTCCTGCAGGAATAAGGATGGCAAATCAGATCTGTTTATATGAAAATAAATTATTAATGATGGTAACGATTAGACGAAAAGATCTCAATCAGAATTATTTACTACACAGGATAAGAGTTATAACTATCAGTACACTACAGTGCACTGGTTTTGAAGCAATATTGAAGCAATTATATTAAAGATAACAAAGCCAATTATGAAGTAGATTGATGTCCCTCACCCAGACCAACACCCACGGGTAAATCTAACTCTGTTCTCTCTCACCTGGGAACCCAGCAAGGATTTATGGTCCATGTGTGATGGAAGGTGTGGTTTGATGTGGTTACAAGGGACCTTCTGGTGGTACCACAACTGAACCTCATCCCCAGGTTACTCTGCAGAGATGAGAAGGGAGAACAAACAGGTCAGGCATGAAGAGAAGCTCTTTGGGTATTTCTGACTCAGCTGGAGCAGTGGCTCTTGAAATACTCTGAGGAGTGATCGTGAAACACTTTGATGAACCATGGGCTGGTTTCCAGACAATATGAAAGGAAATTAAGCTGGTTGGGAGGGGAATTAATGTCCCATGGGACACCAGAGATGTAAGACAAAGCAGCCCTGTCTCCTTTAGTCCTTCTATTTAAATTGGGCCTGGCCTGCACACAAAGGGTATCTCTGGGATCAGCACCACAGAACAGCTGGAGCAAAGCTGGAGCCGCTGTGTCCAACTCCCACTGACCACGGAGGCAACGTGTTTATTCTGAACCAATAATGGCTGTGTGATTAGAGAGAGCTATTTCTCGGTGGAAGATCACTTCCAAAGGTCACAGTTGCTGTGTGTTTACTCCCAGGAGGTCTGTGAAGCCACTCTGGCAGCAGGGATGGAGAACACCATGCCCTGGCTCTCTGGGGGATGCTCCCACAGCCTTGCCCAATGCTCCCCTCACCCTGCTCTCCCTGTGCCTCCAGCCTTGTGCTGGGTGACCTGAGCACCAGGGCAAACTGCTTTTCCCTTGTCTCAGGTGGTCTGTGCTGACCAGGGCTCCCAGGGTGCCAGGCGGCAGCTGCTGAGGGGCTGTGTCTGTTTAGGGGGCTGTGTTTGTTTGGGCTGTGTTTCTTTGGGCTGTGTTTGGGGACTGTGTTAGAGAGCTGTGTTTGGGGATTTGTGTTTGGGGGACTGTGTTTGGGAGGGCTGTGTTTGTTTATGGGGGCTATGTTTGTTTGGAAGGGCTGTGTTTGGGGGAGTTGTGCTTGGAAGAGCTGTGCTTGGGGACTGTGTTAGAGGGCTGTGTTCGCAGGGCTGTGTTCGGGGATCTGGGTTTGTGTGGGGATCTGTGTTTGGGGATCTGGGTTTGTTTGCAGGGCTGTGTTCGGGGATCTGGGTTTGGGGATCTGGGTTTGTGTGGGGATCTGTGTTTGGGGATCTGTGTTTGCACCTGAGCCCAGCACAGGAACTGCCCCGACGCCCCTGCCCTGGAAGCCGCAGGCAGGGAGTGACACGGTGAAAACGCCTCTGCTCAGCGTGAGCCTTTGTAGAGCTGCAGCCCAGGGCTGGAGTGTTCCAGCTCACCCTGAGAAAGCCTTTTCCCCCCACATGAGCTGGGGCTGTTTGCAGACACTCCTCATCCATGGCTGCATCCCTGCCCCGCTCCTCCCCGCGCTGCCAGGTGAAGGCAGATGAAAGGTGGCTCCTTGCTTGGTAACAAATAACTTCCAAGCTCATCCCAGAGACTTTCAACTTAACTGCTCTCTTTGCTCCTTTCATGTCTCCTCTTTGTTTGGTGAGTGCACTAATGTAAGCCCCAAATAAGCATCTGCACTCATAAGACATGAACAAATAGGGGAAGGATAATAATATCTCAAGGTTTTACAGGAGAGGTTAAAAAGGGAGCCAGACTACAGAGGCTGCTCAATAGTGGTTTGCTTGACTGATGTTACACAGGCAAAAGACAGAAAAATCCTTGGAAAATACCTCTGAGCAGTGATTGCTTTCTCAGAAAGCCTCGCAATTAGGCATGAAAGGAGTCCTTCCAAGCTTCTGAGATGCAGTAAAGATGTTATTATGAAATAATTAGGCTACATGGAATAATTTGAGATCCACTCTGTGCCTTACCTCCCCATCTGTTGAAGTCTTTATGCAGAGCTGATGTGAAAGGCCTTGGCAGCCCTCAGGCCATTCAGATGTTCCTGGCTCCGGGCTAAACTGGACAGAGAAGGTGAAATGAGCCTTGTGTTCTTATAACACATTGTAAGGTACAGCCCTGCACAGCCAGAGCCCTGCCAGCACTGAGCCCTGACCTCAGGGTCTGTCTGACACCTCGGGAGGCACCAGAGCTGCCTCCCCTTGCCCAGGGAGTCACACTGCACACGCCAGGTGAGTGTGCTGGCCAACATCCCTGAGCTTCTGCAGGGCAAGGCTGGATGAATTCATTCTTAAATCCATTCAGCAGCTGATTGGTATCTCCTCCAATTCATCTTTGCCATATTTACTCTGCTGCTGAGCATGGGAAGCCAGTGTTTTCTCAAGCAAATGTTATGTGTGATTGTGTGTTTCTGGGAAGCTGAAAAAGAAAGATTTAGTAGCTCAAAACCCCATGGTGGTGTCAGTGCTGAATTCGAGGAGTTTATTAGAGTAAGGCTTTGCTTTTCCTTCCTCACTGGAAGCTCCATGGGGACCCCCTGCCCATGTCTTCCTGGAGAGACACAGTCTGTGTAATCCTTCCCACTGTCCCCGTGTCTGCTCAGCTTTTAAATCCCACACAGTCCAGCCAGAACTCTGTAAATGGCCATGTTTGTTGACAAAAGTTGCACTTCACAGCTTTAAAAATTACTGAGCCTACAGAAGCCCCATAAAACCAGGGGACTAACAATTAATATCATTTGACTCCTAATTCCCCTCTGGAAAAGATCCAGGTGGGGCACAACCCTGCTGGGTACAGAAGGTGAGGGGCAGTTCTGTCCATCCCATGGAGCCTGAGCTCTGGGATTACACTTGTGGCTGCTGCTGTTTCTTAAACCATCAGCCTGTTACAGCCTCTCTTTCTTCTGTCTCCTCCAAGCCCAGTGTCAATTTGCTCCCAGTACGTTCTTATCCTTATCCATTTGTTGATATCCCAGTATTTAGCTTAAATTTCCCCCCTTTCAGTGTGAACCCAGGGATCACCTCCTCCAAGGAACCACTGAGGGAACTGGCAGGTGAGGTTCCTTACCCACTATCCACCATATTTGAAAAATTGTGGCAGCCAGATGAAGTTCCTGAGGACTGGAAAAAAAAGAAAATATAATCCCCATTTTAAAAAACTGGAAAGTGGAAGACCTGGAGAGCTGCAAACAGGCCAGGATCCCAAGGTACCAGTGAGGTATTCAAGCCCAGCTGCTGTGTTTGAGGAAGTTCTGTGTTGCCTCCTCTGCACTCCAATGTTCTGCATCTCCAGCTGCACTGGATGATCTTTCCCCAGTGCATTCCCATTAAAAGCAGTGGTGCAGAACCCGGGGTCCTTGCACGGGCTTTTCACCCTCATGAGCTCAGTGGGCTGAGTTAAAAATAGGGTTTGACACAAAGGATTTGACTTGAGGGGAAAAATAGAGAAGTTTCTTGCTGGGATTTGCTTCTAAGGAGATCTGTTATGGACCAAAGGAGATGTGCAGGTTCCCTGATCTGATATTTTCTTTCATTCCTTGAATTCGGCTGAACTCTGTATATTGTCAAGCATTTCTTTTGTAAATGCATGAATTAATTAGCTGCAGGACTTAATAAATGTCCTGAGAAAAACATTTTCTGCCTTCTGATGCTGCCTTTAATGTAAAGTCTGTTTGACAGGAGCTTTCAGGAACATTTGCCTGGTGACTCATCTGAAGCACGGGGGGAGCCTGCATGCCCAGTTACCTGGCTGGAAGATGATCCCTTCCTGCTGGGGTGTGAGCTGCATTTGATGGCTCCTTTGAAAGGAAACGTCATCCCTCCAGAAAATCTTTAGGGCAGGACTGAGTGATCTAAACGAGGTCCAGCATTCTTCAAGGCAGTGGTGATGCTCCCAAGACTTAGGAGGGGAACTGGAAAGGGTTTGGCATCCCAAACCCTCCATGGAGCTGCTCAGAGCTGCAGGACCACTGACAGGACTCTGGGTGATATTAACCCTCCTCTGGGGCTGCTCTGCACAGCTTCAGGGGACCTTCTGCATCATCCAAGAGCAAAAGTCTATCTCCAGCTGAGAAACCAGGTCCTGGAGGGAGAAGATCATTTGTCTTCTCTTCAGCTCTGCAGATGTCCAGGCAAAAGGCAGAGAAGCCACTCAAAGCCCTTCCCACATTGGAATGGGATGGAATTGAGGACCAGGCACCCCTTGGCTGGGCCCCCTGGGACAGGGACAGTGATGGAGGGGCTCTCTGTCTCTATCCTGTTCCCTCTGGATCTCACAGAGTTGGAGGACAGTAGCACAGAGCTCCTTGGTCCTCCTGCTCTGTGTGGGAAATGTCACGAGGATTGGGAGGCTGGCAGGGGCTGGCAGGCTGGCACTGGAGTCCCCAGCAGCAGGGACTGATGTCCAACCTTGGCCACTCGTTATTCCAAGGTCCCAGATCACCAAGGGACCATTTCAGCATGAGTCACTCAAGAAAGCTTGGTAGTAGTTTAGAAGAGGGAAATTGGTTTCCTCATCAAAAGGGCAAGAAACCTTTCTCTCTTTCCTCTCTCTGCCTTTTTTTTTTTCCTTTTTAATGAAAGCTGCAAGTCTGAAACGAAGAATAAAATCCATGGGGATGCCCTAAACCCTCACAACTTGTGGATTTTATCCAAGCTTGAACATTTTGTGTTCCTCTGCCTGTGCAAAATGAATTAAAGGTTTCAATCCGGCTCCTGGTGGAAAAGGTGCTCCCATCACAACTGGCACTAATTGGCTCCCTTGTTAGCAGCTCGTTGAGAAGGTGAGGAGCGAACTCCACACAAGCTGAACCCCCAGCAGCTCCCGGGAAGGTGGGGAAGCAGGTCCTGGTGTTTTGCCTCTTCCAGGGAACACCAGCCGTCACTTTCCAGGCCTGCCAGCTTAGCGTTAAATTCCCTCAAATCTTGTCTGCGACGGCAGCGTCCTCCGGATGGATTAATTGAGCTATGAGAGATGCAAAGGAACGTGAAGGAAAGGCTGCAGTGGCATTACCCAGGGTTAATGCAGCAAAGAGGGACCCAAACCTGCAGAGCTGGATGTCCAGAATGCCAAGGGATCACAGCCCTGCCTGCAGCAAATGGAGAATATTCATGGGGAAAAACCCATCCGTTTAGGCTCCCCTACAGCTGGAGGAAGGGGAATTGCACCTGGGAAGTGGCTCTGTGGTGACTCCAGTGCTTCATCCATCAGTACTAACAGTAACACATAAAGCTGGGGCTTGCACATTATCTCCCAATGAGCAGGAGCCAGGCACTGGGTTCCATGTAATTTAATTTCAATTAGTGCACTGGAGCTTTTTACAGAATGGACTATATATTCTTCTGCAGTTACTCGCAGACTATTAAACACAACGCGGAAAAATTTTTATGTAAATGAGAATTATCTTATTGGCTTTAGTATCTTTCTCCCTTTCCCTTCCCCAGGTAATTGGGTAGGAAGGTGCTGGAGGAAAAAAAAAAAAAAAAGGGCGGGCGATGGGAAATGTGAATAATGAAACCTCTGCAGCATTGCCTCCTGTTAGATGCAGGAGCCCAAAATATATGTGTGTGTCAGTTTAATTTAATTTGCTGTTAATTAGCTTAAATGGCAGTCTTACCTTCGTGTGCTTTCACTGCATTTCTTTCCAGGCTCTCATTAGGCAGCGGGATAAAACAGGTGCTTGTTAAAAATACCAGAAGTGCCTATTTACATTACAAAGCTGCTCCCAGCACTTGTGGTGAAGGAGCTGAATCTTGTCCCTGGATACAGCTGGTGGGAGAGGGGAAGCAGCTCCTGGTTTCACAGGTTTCCACGCTAGAACAGCAATTCCTGGTATTAATAAGATGGGAATTAAAATACAAGGTGCAGCAGCAGAGTCATGGAATGGTTTGGGTTGGAAAGATCCTCAAAGCCCTTTTCATTCCAGCCCCTGCCATGGACAGGGACACCTTCCACTGTCCCAGGCTGCTCCAAGCCCCGTCCAACCTGGCCTTGGGCACTGCCAGGGATCCAGGGGCAGCCACAGCTCCTCTGGGCACCCTGTGCCAGGGCCTCTGCACCCTCACAGGGAAGGATACCTTCCCAATATCCTATCCAGCCCTGCCCTCTGGCAGTGGGAAGCCATTCCTCCTTGTCCTGTTATTCCAGACCTTTGTCCAAAGTCCCTTTCCATGTGTCCTGGAGCCCCTTTAGGCACCAAAAGGCCACAATTAGATCACTCCAAAGCCTTCTCTTCTCCAGGCCAGACAAGGCCAGTTCTCTCAGCCTTTCCTCATAGGAGAGGTGTCCCATCCCTATAAATCCAGGTGTGCAGCTCTCTCTAAAGCCAGGTGGACAGCAGGCACTCAGAAGAATGCCTGAAGGTTTTAGGTGTCCACTTCCCATCTCTAGTTCATGTAGGATGACACCTCTGCAGGGATATGGAGATGTCTTTGAATGCAAATCATTCAGAAACAAAGTTCCCAATTATTTAATCCAGGCCAATGAAGGAAATGTAAAATCTAGGTTTGATTTAAACCAGCTCGGATGAACCTGGGAGAGAAAGAAGAGGTGGGAAAGAGGCGGCAGGGATGGAAAAGGGCACGGAGAAGGAATGCAGTGTAGGGGAGTGTGCTTTCAAATATTGATATGGAAAAGGTATAAATAGAAACAAGCACATGCTTGTGGAGCTAATAAAGGGCTTGTTTACAAGTGAGCAGAGAGGTTCATTAAGAATAGGAGCAAGCACCTGCTCTGAAAATAAGGGAAACACTTAATGAAAGCACAGAGAGGGTGGAGAATGGGATTTGAGACCAAATGTGCTCAAGAAATAGAAAAGTTCAGCCCCTCTCATCGTTCACCTTCACCATTTGTGTGCAGGGTCCCAGTCCATGGGCAGGGGTTCATTGGAGAGCACGTGGGGGCACACAGGGCAGAGCAGTGGGGCTGGCACGAGGAGTTCAGGAACAGAGGATCTGGTTCTCTCTACTTCATTCCAAGGAGTATTAAATCCATGCAAAGAAAACAAATACCTCAGCTCATTTCTTATTTTCAATTCAGCTGCTTCTCCAGGTTTGGGTTTTTCTTCACTTTATCTATCTCCAACTGGAAAAAAAACCAGGCAGGGAGCAGAGTCTAAACTCCCTGGCAGAAGTCCTGCTTGCACTGTTTCCAGCTGATGCCTTTGGCTCTGCAGGGGTGGGGGATTAGGTTGTGGTGCCATCAGGTTAAATCCTTCCTTGTATTCGCCTTCACAAGGGTGTGTCCTGATCAATCCTTCAGGAGCAGATGTAATGAGGCTGTGAGACTGAGAGTCTCAGTCTCACAGGGGCTGAGGAGGGAGAATGATGGGCAAATAACCTGAGAGAGTCACAGAATATCCCGAGTTGGAAGGGACCTAAGGGATCATCCTGCATGGGACACCCCAGGAATTCCACCCCGTGCCCCGTAAATAAGTGTGGAGAGGAACACGGAGAGTGGTGAGAAAGAACATCCATGTCTCCCCTCTGAGCTCCCTCCAGAAGAGCTCTCTGGAGCCTGCCCTCCATCCTGTCATGGTGGCTGTTTCTCTGACCTGACATTCATTTTTCTCCTTTTTTTGCTTAGTAGGAGCTGGAAAAGACATTTAGGATGTGTCCTGGACTCCCCATGGCATCCTTGCTGTGGGAATTGTCTGCCCAGGGACTTCCTGGCCTTTCCCAGGCCTGTGCCAGCTCTGCAGCACCGCTCCAGCACCCCCACACCTCTCACCTGGCAAAGAGGGGCTTCTCTGGAGTTTGGTACCAGTGAAAGACAAGAATGCTTCCCTGTTACATGGAGAAATCTCCTTTTTCCTCCCTGCCAGACAGCTCTGCCTGGGACAGACTAAGAAAATAATTTGGGAGAGCTGTGGCTGCTCCTGGGAAGGGCTTTGCCACTGCTGCTTGCCCCACCAGGCTCTTCCCCAGCTCACCTGTAAGCTGACATTTGGGGTGAGGATGGCTGGAGAGCAGCCTAGAAGGAAGCACTTGCTTTCCGTGGGGAATGGCTCAGTATTCCTTGGTGGCAGGCACTGCCCTGGGGAGCACAGTCTGCGTGGGAGAGCTGCTGTCTGAGCCCTCCTTTCTTCCTGCACTGAGGGACAAGGATGTCCCCTGCCCTGAGGTGACCTCTGCCTGCTTCCTGGCCAGGTACAGCTGTTCCAGCCCATGCTGTTCCCCTAAAACCTTTCCAGCAGATGTATCTGGACAGTGAGCTTAGCACAGCTTGATCCTGCTCCTGGGAGCAGAGCATCCAGCCCTGGAGCTCCTGCTCAACTCCTGCCTCGGCTGGAGCTCTGCAGAGGGATGGGAGCCCAGGCTTTGATCCTGGGAGCTGCACTGGAAGCTCGGCAGGGCTTCAGGCACTCCAGCCCATCTCTCCTGGGCTTGTGCTTCCCCTCTCTGTGCAAACGCCCCCAGCCAGGCCAGCACACTCTGTCTGTGCCCCCACTCCTCCTCTCCTGGCATGGCTGGGGCTCTCCCAGAGGTGTCTGCCTGCCCCAGCACCAGGGCTGGATGTTCACACCAGTGGAGAGGGTCCCTTGCAACAGCTGTGCCCAGTGTTTAACACAAAGTGCTCCTGGTGTCATCAATCACCTGTGTCTGCTCAGCAAAGGGATTTTGCTCAGTTGTTGCCACTTGGAGAACTTGGACAGGCTTCAACTTGGTTTAACTTCAAGGGTAGCAGAGGAGGGGAAGGTGCTGATCTCCACTTCCAGGTGATGCCAAACGAGGAGATGGAATGAAGCTGTGTCAGGGCAGTTCACAATCTGTCACGATCTGTCACAAGCCATCAGGAGATGAGGGTGGGCTTGGCCTTCCTGCACATTCCCACCCCGATGGGTTTGTAGGAGAGATGGAGAATGAGCTCCCTAAGAGCCCTGCTGTGAGGATGAGGAGTAAAGAGCCCATTTGTTCAGTCTGCCAGCATGATCGGATTTCATACTCCGTGTTTAGCAGAGAAGCTGTTTCCCCTTGAGCAGAGTTATGCACTTTGCAGCTCCTTCTCTAAAATGACTTAGTTATACATTTGCTCCATGTTATTTTGAATTCTCTTGAAGATCAAGGACACTACAAAGCCAGCAAGATAAAATTAGCATCTGAGCTGTAGCCTTTGCTTGATATAAGAAATGCAGATCAGCTTCACTTGCAGTGAATGCTGGAAGGTGAATTTCATTTACATCTCCCTTCAGCAGACCCAGTTCTGCCATCCCTGTTTGTTTTGAGTGCCACCACAGCCCCTAAGCTGTCCCGGTATTTCCATACAGCTGCTGCCAGAGAAAGTATCAGACCACAAAATCGGACCTCCAACTGATAAGAAATCAGTTTGTTCACAATCAGTTCTTATCTCCTCACAGTGCGATCCCTGGGAGTTCCAGCAGGGCAGCACTCAGGCTGGGTTTGTTGGTGCACAGCTCTCCAAGCAGCACCAGGCCCAGCACCAATGCTGGGGGATTAAAAGGCTTTTGGAGAGGAGATTGTGCCTGGAGAAGAGCCCAGGAATGACCTAAAGATGGGAGAAGTGCTCTGAAGTGGGGGCTGTAATGGCCTGTGGGTTTGGGTGGTGCCCATGCTCATGGGACATCTGGTTGTGGGGGGAAATGCTCCCAGAGGGAAAAGGGGGGTCTTGGAGGCCACTTCAGCACAGCAGAGAGATGAAAAATCTCTGGAGGAATCAAGGCACGTGTTTAGAAGGGAGATGAACCATCAGCAGGGTTGGCCAAAGTGACCTTAAGACCTCTCAATCCCTTCTCCTCAAGGCAGATTTCTTAGGCAGGTGCTTTTCAGGAGTTTCAAGCTCAGATTGTCTCAAGCTGGAAGGGACCCCCAAGGATCAGCAACTCCCTTCTCCTCACAGGAATACCTAGCACTAAAGAGAGCATTAAGAGCATTGTCCAGGTGCTCCTTGAGCTCTGGCAGGCTCTGCCACGAACATTTCCCTGGGGAACCTGTTCCAGGGACCAACCAGCCCCTGGAGAAAGAACCTTTCCCCAGTGTCCCACCTGAACTTTCCCTGACACAGCTTCCATCTCCTTGTCTGGTATCACCTGAAAGAGATCAGCACCTTCCCGTCCACTGCTGCCCTGGAAGCTGAACCAAGCTGAGGCCTGTCCAAGTTCTCAACGTGGCAACAACTGAGCAAGACCTCACTGAAAGTACCAGAATCCAAGGAGAGGATCTGCCCAGCACCACTTTGGCACAAGGTGATGCCTTCCATGCATTCAGGTGCAGGGTTGGAGCAGAATGGGCCATGAAATCCTGAGCAGAAATTCAAAGTTTAGATTCTATTTTTTTTTCCTTTGGCCACCATTAGAACCTTTACCCATCACCTGTAGCCTTCATCCCTCTTCCTGTGGACTTGCTGGTGACAAGCCCTGTTCTCTCTTTGAAAACAGACCCAGAACTGACAGCCTTCCCAGCACTGGCCCTGTTAGGTCTCACAGATGAAGCGTTACCTTCTCAACCTGGACCAGGAGGTGACTGGAAGTGCATCCACACGATCCAGACGGGAGCTGAAGCCTCTGGGCTCGGCAGCCTCCCTGTCCTGCAGCTCAGGAGCTGGAGCACTGACCCCAGAAACAAAGGTTTCGTTTGAATCTGGCACATCCTAATCTTTTATTCATGGTGGGTCATCCATGGTGACAACGAGTCAAAGCAGGAGGAGGAGGAGAGATTAGAACAGCTACAAAACTGCCTCAAGATGCAGATGGGATCTCAGAGGGGACAGTCAGGATTAAGAGACCCGATTGCAAAAACCGGCAAATTGCTTTGAATGCGTTATGTTTACAAATTCTGCACCCAGAACCTGAGGAGCTCCATATTTCCAGCAAATGAATTCCCCTGAAACAAGGGATGTATTTTCTGTCTCTGGGTTTGCAGGTGTTTCAGAGCAGCTCTGAGTTTTTGCACAGAATTTGAGGTGATTTACTAAGATCTAAGTTGGGTTGTCAGTGAGCATAACCAGCTGTCAGTCCCTTGATCTTCATTGATTTGTATCCATTTATGCCAGCTCAGGATTATTCTTTCACGAAGATGGCTCTGAGTACCCAAGCTTTAAAGCCCGAGTTGGTTTAATTGGGCTCTTAGGTAAAGTGTTTCATGTTTCCAAAGTGAATGCTCAGTAGGATGAACACGAAGACACTTTCACAGGGTTACTGATACAGCTTAAAAGTAGGTGTTTCTCTGGGAATTGTGCTGCCATTTGTGCTCACGGATTTACAGCGAGCCAGCAGGAAACAAGGCAAACATGATCCATCTGGAACCACTGGCACCCCCTCCCCTCCATCCCAGCAACCAGGCAGATCTGGGTTGCAAATAGGATCAGCACATCTGCAACCACGTTCTTTGTTCGGGAAGTTAATGTTGCGCGTGGAACTAAAGATGGATACGTGCCACAAACGTCCCGATCCAGAATCTGGGTCTTTGTATCCAGATCCCTTTGTTTGCACCATTAGTGGCGTAAGACTGACGGTGAATTTTAGCTCTGGAGCCGACTTCTGCGAAGTCTGAAGGAGGTGGGAAGCTGGATCCAGGCTGATGCCTGTCGCATTTGCTGGAGGCCCCAGAACACCGTGTCCTCATTCCCAAAGCCCAGGCGCCGCCTCAGGGAGGACGCTCTGCTTGTGGAGCAGCCCTGCCCTGCCTGAGAGGGCCCCGAGCAGAGAGGATCCTGCTCAGCCCTGGGACAGATGAGCTGCCAGC
This sequence comes from Eulacestoma nigropectus, assembly GCA_013397775.1. Taxonomy (NCBI): domain Eukaryota; kingdom Metazoa; phylum Chordata; class Aves; order Passeriformes; genus Eulacestoma; species Eulacestoma nigropectus. The sequence goes on from VZTE01002328.1 coordinate 96,903, forward strand.
AGCAGGGCACTGTCCCAGCACGCAGGGACAGGCAGAGCTGAGGACTGCTGATAGAGGAAGGATTTCTGTTGGTACGGTCAAGTCTCTTTTTTCCTAGGGAAAAGGATAAAGTCCTTAGGGACCGTGGATGTCTGTAATTCCCAGAAAGTTGCAGCAGTACCCAGCAGGTTTCCTGCCTTCCTGTTTTATGCTGAGGGCAATATTCCCAAAGAAAAGCCAGTCAAGGGAGGAGCAGGACATCTCACCTTCCACCACGCAGGACTTTCATTTGTGAAACACACGGAAAATTAAGGACCCTTCAGTTTTCCTGCCATCTCTTCCACGATTAAAACAAAAAAGGAGGGATTGTATTTCACCTCTCTAACATCTGTCTAACCCCCCCTGAAATGGTTTGCTGCATCCCCAAGTTACTCTCATTTGAGGCTTCACACTTTTCTTTCTGCTGTTATTTTACATTTCATTATCTCAGTGTTTCCAGACGAAAATAGTCCCACTCTGGCAAATCACTGGATGTTTTTCCTCTGTTGCAAACAGATTTCTTCCCTGCCCCTCCTCAGCATCCAGCCCCTGGCTGCAGCAATATCCCTTTCATTAGATGGATCAGGAGCATCCTGCATCCCCCGTATGGGTTTCTCCCCCAGATGCTGGGATTGATGTGGTGGAAATTTCCATGAGTTCTGTTACCTGTCCTAATACAAAATGCAGACACGTGTGGGTGCATTCATACACTGCTTTTCACCTCCTGCTTCCAAGCTGATGTGGAAGCTGTAGGGAAAAGACAAATGGTATTTGCCAGTTAGGTCTACTAATTACAGGACGTGTTTTTGGGAGAAAAAAAAATTGTTTTCACTTGCAGTCTCTCCAATCTGTTTTGAATTAGGAGACACTTAGGATTAGAAAGTGTTTTCTCATTAGAACAAATGTCACAGATTTAAAAATCTCTTCATTTAAATTCCTCCTAATGTTCTTTGGCTTGAATGAGTGAGCTCTTAATGTCCATTTTAATTAAAGCATTTCTGTGGGATTTCAGCCTGGGCACCTAATGACAGCAGGTCTTGGAGAAGTGGATGTGCTCCAGCTAAGAAGGGGAACTCCTGGATGGCAGCTCCAGCAGAAACTCTCCTTTTGGGGCTTTTTAGGGAAAAGTGCTAAAGGACACACAAATTAAGATCTGCCTAAGAAATGATCCCACGCTTCCAGCAGGCAGAAACACCACATGGTTTGGGAAGCACTGACTGGGTTTGCAAAGGGATTGATCTGTGTTTCCCAAGCCACTTTAAATTTTTCTCTTTTTGCTGCTGTTCTCTTGCCATCAGCAGAGGCTCTGGCAGCCAGGCAGGGTCACTGGGCTCAGGTTTAGCACCCTGACCCTGCTGCCAGACCCTTCCTCTCCCCCACCCACTGCCCCTCATGTTTCTTCTTCCTATTCAGGTGAAGGTTTGGTCCTTCCCCCACTTCCCAGCAGCTCCTGTGGTGCTGGATCCATTTATCAATGCACACCCACAGGAGCTGCCAGTGAGCAGGACCTTGACAGCTTTTTAGGAAAAAAATCCTTTGAAACACCAGGCAGGTGTCTGGTGGCACTGATGCCTTTTGGGACTACCTAAACACAGAGGCCAGACAAAATGAAGAGAATAAAAGTGGTTCTATTTATTGAAGGGCCTTCAGGTACATTCAGGGCAGATGAGGCCTCCCAGGGCCACACCCAAAAATGGACCACGGGGTCACGGGGTTTTCATCCTTTTATAAGTTTGGTCCATTTGCATATCGGGGGTTAATCCTCCAATTACAGCTTCAGGTAATGGAGTCATTCACCCCAAGTTTGCTCCCCCTCAATTCACTTCTGTTTCCATTTCTCGGGGCCTGAGGCAGTCAGGTGTCCTGGATTCCCAGGCCTGGAGAGGAATTGTTTGTCTGCCCAAGATGGGAGAACAGCAGCTGACACTCTGTATGGAGTTTAGAGTTAAACACTAAAGAATTGCAGGATCACAAATACATGAAAAATAAGAAAGCTAAAATCCTGAGGCATCAGCACAGGAAGGCAGGAAAGTGCTGTAGAATAAATGGGAGTCATTGGATCCACATCCCTCTCCTGGAGCATGGCAAAGGCAGTGGGAAGCATCCTGGCAGGGAATTGGATTATCCAGCTCTTCAGTGTTGTTCTTTTCCAGCTTGAACAGCCCCACTTCTCCATTTTCCCTGGAGCAGCCTGGGACAAGAAGCTGGTCCCTGCCTCAGCACGGGACTGCCATCCCAGGGGAAGCCAAGAAGAGAAGGACCTGGAGGCCAAGAGCCATCAGATGGTGGGAGCAGCACGTGGACAGAGTTTCCTTACAGGCGATGTAGGTGTTGAAACAAGCAAACCACAGAGCCAGATCTCACAGATGGAAATCACACAGCTGGGGAAAGGCAGGAACCTCGCCTGGGCTCACCCCAGTGGTGTCTGGCTCACTTTCCCCCTCCTTCAGTGACAAATAAATCTGGAGACAGTTAATAATGAAAGGCTATTAAGATAAGATTTAGTCTTTATTGTTCTCGTGCTTCCTTCATTTGTCAGGCACTTGAACCAAACAGAGGAAACGTGGATCTGGGAAACGCTGCTGATATCCAGACAGTGGCAGATTTATTGGTGCTTGTGCCCAGGCACCATCTGAGGGACGAGGAGCTACCTGGGCAGGCGTGGCCCTGTGTGATCAGTGTCCCTGCTCCCTTCCCTCAGGACACTCATTTAAAGCAGTCATCTTCACTTGGTAGCTCATAAACAGCATCACTGCTGGAGCTGGGCAACATTTCTGGGCCAAAAAGTACCTTGACAGACAAAGTGTTGTTTCCAGGAAGAAAATCATAGAATTATGGAACGCGTTGTGTTGTACGAGACCAAAATATCATCTCATTCCAACCCCACCTTCCACTATCCCAGGTTGCTCCAAGCCCCATCCAACCCAGCCTTGGACACTTCCAGGGATGGGGCAGCCACAGCTTCTCTGGGCACCCTGTGCCAGTGCTGTTTAACCACCACACTTCAGGCAAATTTATTTTTAATGATCCTTGGAAGGAATATTCTTTATTTGCTCCCCCTTCCCCAACACGTGAATTGTTTTTCTGTCTCTTCAGAGAGAATCCCGTTTGTGCTGCCTCTCATTCAGGGCCTGTGAGTCACTGCCTGTCCTGGTGAGGTGGGGGGAGTGCTTAGGAGCAAATCTTTGATTTCCTCAATGTAACAGTAAGAAAAACATATGAAAAGAAGCATAGGTTTTGTTTTCAGCACATTTTCAACTACATGTAGTGTGCAGATCCCGGAAGAAAAGGCACCTGGATATACACAGGGCAGTGGGCACAGCCCCAAGGCTGCCGGAGCTCCAGGGGTGTTCGGACACCAGTTTGAGGCACAGGGTGGGATTGCTGGGTGTCCTGGACAGGCCCAGGGGTTGGACTGGATGATCCTGGGAGCTCCTTCCAGCTCAGGATATTCCGATCCACGGTTCTGTGATTCTTTGGCAGGAGTTCCTGCGGGCAGGAGACCGAGGGGAAACGTGCAGCCCTTCCTGAAACAACAGCGGTACGGATACAGCCACCTGCGAGGCATCTGCTTTTTGAGATCATGTTCACAGAGTTTTCCCTCCTTTAACATGAAGTGGATGAGCCTCAGTTCGCCCCCTTCCAACATCCTTTTATTGCTTTTAGACTGATTTTGAGATAGGGTGGAAAAAGAAATCTGAGAGAGGTGAGTTCCAAGGTCAGCGCTGCTCACCCAGCTCTGTCATCCCACTGAGCTCATAAATTGGTGTTAACACCTCCTGCAAAGAACAACAAATATAAAAGGAGAACCTTGCTCTGACTGGGAAGCAGACCCATTACTGGGGCAGCCACTGCCGAGCAGGAGTCTGGCACGACAGCAAATCCAGCCCAATTCCAATGCCTGTTCAGCCCAGATGTGATCCCAGCCATTGGTAGCATCCTGGTCATCTCCTGGGAGACAGAGATGGAGAAAGCTGCCTTTTTAGGCAACTTATTTTCTTTAAACATCACAAAGCACTCGTGTATTTCTTGTTCCTCTCCTATGAGAAATCTGCTTTGGCAGAGTGCTCTTTTTTATTTCTTTTTTTTGCTTGTTCTTAAACAGCCCCTCAGAACGGGGCTTCGTGGTGTGGAAAGCACAAATTAGTTCAGAGCCTTTTGCCTGCACCCCCCAGCCCTTCCACTTATGATTCCCTTCAGTGGGATTCACAAAATCTATTATTGCTGCTGTAGATTGGCCACGGTGTGACTTTGGAGAAAATTCTTTCTGTGTTGACACTGTTGCTTCATTGTTATTCTTTCTGTACCAGCGAAACAAAATGAAAAATTCATTAAAACAGAGAAGGGGGAAAAAAAAGGAGGAAAGAAACCCACTGGTATTAGTCTATCTCCCAGCACAAAAATCAAATGTGGAAGATTGAAAAGAGGGTGATGGCAAGGGAAGGGCGAGAGGGTTAAACGTCTGAAGGATCCAGCCACACGCAGTGTCTGAGACAAACATGTCAATAAAAAGAATAAAAAGGACCTGCCACCTTCTCAGGGTCCCACTATCAAATTAGGAGCCAGGGAAGGGTCTCACAGGTGGACATGTTTTCTTTGGGATGTTTCAGCAGGCAGTGACTCCTCAGAGGAGCTCTGAGAGCTGCACCATGGCCCCAGGGAGCTCCCCACGCAGGGGCTCTGCCCTCAGCCCTGCTCTCATGGAATCACAGGATAGAAGTCCTGAGCTGGGAGGGACCCACAGGGATCACCCAGCCCAGCTCCTGGCCCTGCACAGACACCCCAACAACCCCACCCTGGGCATCCCTGGCAGCGCTGTCCAAACGCTCCTGGAGCTCTGGCAGCCTCGGGGCCGTGCCCATTCCCTGGGGAGCCTGGGCAGTGCCCAGCACCCTCTGGGGGAAGAACCTTTCCTGATCTCCAGCCTGACCCTCCCTGGCACAGCTCCAGCCATCCCTGGGTGCTGTCCCTGGTCACAGAGAGCAGAGATCGGAGCTGCCCCTCAGGAGGAGCTGCAGCCCCTGATGAGGTCTGACCTCAGCCTTCTCTTCTCCAGCTGAACAAACCAAGTGATCTCAGCCATCCTCATACGGCCCCTCCAGGCTCTCCCAGCCTGGCAGGACCTCACACTCTCCCCTTTCCAGCTGGGCTGGCACCCCCAAACCCCACACGGCCCCAGGTCCCCACAGACATCACCTCTAGTCTGTTTGACCCATTTTCCCAAGCAGGGAGCCAGCAGCAGGAGGTGGCAGGGAGGGGACAAACTGAGGGAAACTGAGGCATAGACAGACTCTGCTGGCAGTGGGGCTCTGGAACCAGCTCCCCACCACGAGGATGCTCTGGTGGGCTCTCAGTGCCTCCTTCTCTGGGGATTGTGTTGGTAATGGGGGACTCCGTGCACAGCCCTGCGTTGACTTCTCCCAGGACCTTCTGAATTTCCCAGTCTGCAGCCCCAAAGGACATTTATTCAGGATTGGAGGGACAGATCCAATGGGAGGGTACAGCCAGAGGAGCTGGGCCATGCCCTGGAGCTCCTCCTCACCATAGGGACCTCAGCAAAACTGTTCTGTGTGGTTCTTCAGCCTCAGAGCAGTGTGGGACTGTTCAGGGCAGACCAAGGGACTTGGAATAGCAGAACCTCAGCTCTGCAGGCTGGAGGTCCCCATCCACTTTTTCCTGGGATGAGGCTGACAAGGAGCATCTTCCGTGGTTCCTCACATAGAATCCCACACCACCCCAGGGGCCTTGGTGCTGGGAAGGGCTTTGGTGTGGTGTCCCACATGATCCCGGCATTCCAAGTCAGCACCTCGCAGTCCAGACGGGTGGCTCTGTAAAGACTGGATCAGACCTGGGCTCCAGGGAGATCAGGGATGGGTTGGACTCTACCTGGGTGCCAGTTACAAGGGGCAAGACCCCTCAGGGGTCTTTCCTGGGACCTGCCCTTATAGCCATAGCAATGACCTGAGAAGGGGACAAAATGCACCCTCAAAATGAGACCCTGAGTGTCCCTTCCAACCTGAGCTCTCCTGGGATCCCCAATCCTCTTCCCAAACCTGCTGCAGGTTTGCTCTGTAGCTGCAGCTTTTTATTCTCATGACAGATTCTCACGGAGATCAGGTCTTGATCTCCACAACTACCACTACCTTATTTTCCGTCCCAGGAAGGGGACACCCCCAAAAACAATCACCTAAATACTTTTTAAAAATAAAAATGACAAAACATTTCCCAGGATCTCTGCTGAGGAATGTCACAGGGGAAGAAAAACTCTTTTTGTGATCAAGAGACTGAACTTCAAAACACCCAAACTGCACATCTCCACGGGGCACCTTTCTGCAGGGTTATTAATAAGAAATAATTGTTTTAAATGCAGAAAAGTCTGTGTACTTTCTATTCCCTTCCAGAAGCCCTGCATCACTTGTCCTTAATGAATAATGAAAGATGCTTTTGTATTGCTTCCCTCCCACCCATAGACTTTCGAGTGATTGTGAAGCAATAATAAATAGGACTCTAAAGAAAATCAGGGCTTGATGAAAACTTAATTCTGGACTAATAAGAGAAGCACCTGCTGTTGCACAAGTTTACAGACGTTCCTGGGGCTTTGGTGGGTGGAGTATTTTGGTGAAAGCTCTGAATGTTCCAACACTGGGAAAATATCACTAAATGATTCTGAAATGTTGTTGTGTACCTCCATGGGAATTAGAATTTGGAAGGAAACCGGGAGATGCCATGCACAGGAGAGGCACTTTGATGCCCCGATCACAGCACTGCTGTGATGTCCTGTCTCACCTCACTCTGAGGGGGGATTTATTATGGAAAGCCAAGCCCAAAGAGGACACTGTTCTCCAAGGAGAGAGGGAGAGCAACATCCCGTGTCAGACTGGGGGATTTGGGTTTCATGGTAAAACAATGTATTCCACCAGGAAGCTGATGTGGCTTTCAATCCTGCCAAGGGAAAGCCCATGGTGCAGGTGAAAAACTGAAGCTTGGAAGGGATATCATGGAATCATGGAATGGGTTGGCTTGGGAGGGACCTTAAAGCTCATCTCATTCCACCTCTGCCATGGGCAGGGACACCTTCCACTATCCCAGGGTGCTCCAAGCCCTGTCCAACCTGGCCTTGGACACTGCCAGGGATCCAGGGGCAGCCACAGCTTCTCTGGGCACCCCGTGCCAGGGCCTCCCCACCCTCACAGGGGAGAATTCCTTCCTGATATTCAATCTAATCCTGCCCTCTGTCAGTCATGAGCTGCCCAAGAAAAATTAAGCTGAAAAAGCCAGTTAATTGCTCACATTTGGCTTGGTAGGTGCTGAGTTCTTACCTCCAGCTCACAGCCAGAGAGGTCTTGATATTGGCAGGAGAGTTCACCTTACTGAGGGGTCTTTAGCCAGCCTTCAGAGGTATCTTCTGAGCACCTCAACGCTCCCCCCAGTCCCATCAGGAGCCAGCACTATGTTGGGCAGTTTTGTGGAACCAATCACCTAAATACCACTGTAATTCTGTTGGGATCAGTGGGGAAAACTTCGGGGGGATTTGCCTTGATTGTCAGTTAATCATCTGTGCTGTGGCACTATCCCAGACATGTAACAGGAATAAACTTCTTCACTGAAAGGGTTATCCAGCCCTGGCACAGCTGCCCAGGGCAGTGGGGGGAGTCACCATCCCTGCAGGGATTTAAAAGCTGAGAGGATGTGGCACTTGGGGACGTGGGTTAGTGGTGGGTTTGGCAGTGCTGGGATAATGGTTGGACTTGATGGTGATTCTGATTTATGACTTTGTGATGGCTCGCTCCTGCTGGGGAGCTTTTGCCCTCCTCTAACAGGCTGTTGAGAGCGGCTGCATAAAATTATTTGCATTAAGGCGACCTGAGCGCCGCTCCCGTGAGCTGGGAGCACAGGGCGGGAGCCTGTGGAACCCGTGTGCCACCTCCAGCTGATGCTGTCCCCAGCACCGCCGGCGCTGCTCCCCGCGCCCCTCCGCGTGTGCCCGTCCCTCTAGCGCCGGGCTCTCAGCGTGGGCTTCCCACGCGTCCGGACAGCGGCGGGATGCTGCACGTTCATTTCGGGCAGGAAACATCATCTTCCCAAGAGAACCGCTTCCTTCCCGGTGAGCGCCAGGAGCAGGCGGAC
>VZTE01002328.1:110452-152985 GCA_013397775.1 Eulacestoma nigropectus
TTCCCCAACTTTTGTGAGGTTTTTTGACAAACTTTTTTTTTTTTTTTTTTTTTTTTTTTTTTTAAATTTTGTTCCAAAAGATCTGGTTTTAAAATAGAAAACATAATGCCAGGTTGCTGGGGTTTTTTCCTACCAAGAATGTGGTAAATAGATGAGCACCTCTGGGCTATGTCTGTGTGAATTCAGTGACTCCCAGGTGATATCTGCAGCATCACCTCCATGTGAGGATGGTACCAAACAAAAGCAGCTGAGAAGTGCCACGGCTTTATCTGATGCTTTTGCAAGCAGCTTACATTTCAACAAACACAGCCACGCTGGGAATGAATGTGAACTCATTTTCGGGTTGCTACGACAGGCAGAATAAGAATGGCCAGGTTAAATGTGTGAGCAGGAGTAATAACTGAGGCCATGCAGCTCCCTCTCCTGCTGGGTCAGGATTCCGGGTGGCTCCTGCTGTGTGCCACCTTCCTGGAGGGACAGCATCCTTCCCCTGGGGCTCTGCCTGCTGGCACTGAAACACGGGCACAATTGCTGCAGGAGAAGGTCTTGAGGAAAAGGTGGCAATGGGCATTTGTCCTGGAACCACTGCTGCTCGTTTTAATGTGTGAATTCCTGAGTTCAGATAGGCTGGCAAAGGTGGCAGAGTGGACAGAGGAGGTGGTTGCACATCTCCCCTGCCAAGGCTCTTGATGTCTTTATTAGTCTAAATCTTGTGCTGCCCTTCTGTCTTTAGGAAACTTGCTTTTGGAAAACTGTCTTGGGAGCATTTGTGAGAGGAAAGGTTCCTTTGGAAGGATGTGGGGAGCACTGCCAGTTCTCCTGCACGGGGGCAGCTGTTGCTGTGGCTGTTGTGTCACTGGCACCTGTGTCAGTGCCCTCAGTGTTCATGGCTGCCTTTCAGCTGGCCTTCAGTGACATCTACACTTCAAGGTGACTCTTCTGGCCCAGGATGTGGCCCCTGTGTAGAAGACTGCAGGTGGCTGGTGCTCAAACACAATTGGTTTTTTCCAAATCTAGAAAAATCTTAGTGGTTGCTGTGGGACAGACGTTGCAGAGCTGATGGTGCTGCCTGGCCTGAGCTGTGTTCCTGCTGAGGGGCAACACTGGGGGGCGTTTGGTGGTTCAGCAGCTCCTGGTTCCTGTCCCTGGAGCTGTATCTGCTGTAAAACAGGGATTTTTGTTGGTGCTGCAGCAATCTGCAATGCTTGGAGCTCTTACAGCTCCTGAAGCTCCTTCTGGAGTTGGTAAAAGCTGTAAGCACTGCAGAAATCCTCTTGAGCTCTTCTAGTAATTTAAACTTAATTTTTTTTATTTATCATTTTTAACTTGTGCTCCAAAGCGTGCAGCTCTTATGCTCACACATCTCAACAGGCCAGTAAAACCTTGCCCGTCTCTGTGATAGCTCTGAGGGAATCCCAGAATCGTTTGGGCTGGAAGGGACCTTAAAGCTCATCCAGTTCCAACCCCAACACCTTCCACTATCTCAGGTTGCTCCAAGCCCTGTCCAACCTGGCCTTGGGACACTTCCAGGGATCCAGGGGCAGCCACAGCTTCTGTGCCAGGGCCTCCCCACCCTCTCGGGGAACAGTTCCTTCCCAATATCCCATCCAGCCCTGCCCTCTGGCAGTGGGAAGCCATTCCCCCTTGTCCTGTCCCTCCAGACCTTGTCCAAAGTCAAGGAACTGGCTCTGAATTTTCTGTTTATGATGAAAAACCCTTGGTGTGGCTCACGTCCTGCAGCCAGTGTCCATCCTGTACCTCTGGTGGCACCGTGGCACCCTCAGGGCACCCCTTGGGACGTTCCCCTGGCAGGAAGCGCTGTGCGGGTGATGCTGTGGAGCATCTCCAGCACTCAGGGAGTGGCTGCTGCCACTGCTGCTCATCAAAGGTGGGATTTGTGTGTTTTCCTGTTAATGAGGGAGCCGAGTGCTTCCAGCAGCTGGGCTCCCCAGCCGTTTGACTGCGGCATAAACAGCATTTCCAGGGAGGCCACGGTAATAAGGCCGAGTTTGCTGATACCTTCTGTGAGCACAACCACACCTCATGGCAGGAGAGAGGCAGGGAGGGCTTAGATGGTTTTAATTAAAGTTGTTGTGAGAAAGAAATTAAATTTGGTCTCTCGCCCTGCTTGTATTACGAGGGAGCGAGCACAGCCTCTCTGAACTGAGCCATTCCTTGCCTTCTGTTTGCCTTGGAAAAAAGCAATTTCTCTGTCAGCTTTTAGCCTGGCTCCTGGGCCCCAATTGCTTGTTTATCTTCAGCAGCTCCCCAAATCACTTTGAAGATGGGCTTAAACATTGATCATCTCTTACAGGCCTTCATCTCTGTTCTGCCAGCAGACATTAGGAAAGATATTTTAAACTGGCTCTTTCTCCCCAAATGAACGGGCTGTGTGTATGGGCTGGGAGAATTAAAGCTCTTTCAGCCAAAGTATAAATCAGCTGCTCCCATGTTTTCTCCCATTTCTCCTGGATTCATCTTCCAGCCCAGTCTGCAAAGCAGCAGGGATTCCAGGAAAGATAAAAGCCAAAGTGCAACTTAATTTTGAGGCAGAATCTATCAGTGTTCCATTTGGGGAGCAGGATCCTGTTTAAAAATGACTTTTTCTCCCCTTGTTGCAGCAGTGGGATCTTTTTGCTGCTCCCTAGGGAAGGGCTGGGGGGCTCCACGGGGTGATGCCGTGCAAAGCATGGGATGCAGATGTGAGGTGGTCCCTGGCAGCTGCTGCCAGGGGAGTTTGGCAGAGAAACTTTGGATCTCTTCCTTTGCCATTTGAATACTGAGATCTGGGGAAAAAGGTACTCACTAACAGCAGAACATTCATTCTGTGTCAAACAGGCAGCAGACAGCAGAGGTGGTTAATTCAGCATGGAAAAGCCCAGAGCTACAGCTGAACAGGCAGGAAGGTTTAATCAGTCATTTGGAGCAGGTTTCTGATGCTCCTTTATGCAGACACAGTTTTTTGTGGTGGTGTTGTTAACGCTTTGATGGTACCAGGTCACACCAGCCTCTTTCCCAAGCAGACCTGGAAGGGAACAGGTTATTTAGATGCCCAATCACCCTTATTCCTGGTGCATGCCCCAAAATACTGGTGAGAGGAGGTCCTGGAGGGCTCGGGATGAGGAGTTTGGCTCAGTGAAGGGGGCTGCAGCAGCCTGAGCTGTGTGTGGGTTTGTGATCCAGGCTGGTCTCTGCATTCATTGCTTTTATTATCATTTATCATATCATAGAGTCACAGACTGGTTTGGGTTGGAAGGGACCTTAAAGTTCATCTCATTCCAGTCTCCTCCTGCAGTTCATTTTGCAGATTCCGTATCCCCATCCCCTCTGTCTGCTGATGCTCTCTGCCTTTCCAACTCCTTGTTTGCAAGAGGGGGAACAACAGTGTGACCTCAGAGTTAATAGATTTTAGCCTTATATGTAGCATAAACATCTATATTTTATAGTTTGTTATGAGGCATTGGTGCAGGGGATTCTGGCTCAGCGAGTCAGAGGCTTTTACCCACTCAGTGATGTGAGTAATTTATGGCTTGCCCCAAGTCTGCGCAGCTGGCTTGCCAGACTACAGCATGTTGGGGAGTAAATATTGCATGTTTACACAAAGCCTTTTCTCTACAAGTCCCCAAAAAGAGGATGAACCACTTGTAACAGGCTGCTCAGGCTGGGTAGGTGCCATATCTTGGGGCAAAATGCAGTTGGGCAAAGCAGCTCAGCAGCCTTATAAATATAGTGAATCGTGATTTCCTTCCTGGGTTGTAACAGAAGGGGAGCATTCCTGAGCGTCTCTGCAGTAATGTGACAGTGATGTGAGAGAGAAGGCTTTGTGCAGTGATGGCAAACAGCCTTTAGATCCACTGAGTTATTGTTAAAAGGAAGTGTTTTTGGAAGCTGATGCCTTTGGAAGTAGATGCCCTCAGCCCATGCTGGAATCGTTGTCCCTGTTGGTACCGAACAGGCTGATGCAGCTGAGGTGCAAGGAGCCGGGATTTGTGCTGCCAGTATAAATTTCCAGGTGAAATCAGGCAGTAAGTTTGGATTTTATATTTTTTTCTCACTCTGAAGTTCATCAACTTCTTGTGTTACTCTTGAGTCTCACAGTCTTGAGCAAGAGGAATCTCTAGCAAATAGACCAGCTGATAAAACTGATAAAAACCAATTAATTTAGTTTATTAGAAATATGAAATACTCTGAGCTGGAAGGGACCCACAGGGATCGAGTCCAACTCCTGGCCCTGCAAAGGACACTCCAACTATCCTGCCCTGTGCCTGAGAGCATTGTCCAAGGATCCCTTGAGCTCTGGCAGCCTTGGTGCTGTGATCACTTTGTTGAATTCTTGTTCATCCCTCGAATTTTGCTTGCTCGAAGTTTTCTAGTGAGAATAAAGGCGACCAGGAGGTATTGATAAGGCTTCCCGCCCTCTAGAGCTGCTTTTTGCCCCCTCCCTGAAAAAAAAATTCAAACAAATACGAGAAATCTGCAGGACTTGGTAGCCAGTGCTGACATTTCCCCTTGCAGCAGGGTGGTATCTGAAGCTCTGGGCTTGGTGAGAAGCAGTCGTGGCTCTGGCGTTGATGCTCTAAATATATAACAGGTAGGAGGACATGTGACTCGGCCTGACCTTGGGCAGCAGCAGAGCTGGGAGCAAAGCCAGGTCTGGGCTCCCCGTTCCTGCTGTGCTGCCCTGGGCTCCCCCAGCCCCTGCCTGCAGCTCCCTCACCCAGCCCCAGTGAGGTGCAGGGTGCCCGAGCCCAGGCGCTGCTGCTCCCGGCCATTCCCACCCCATTCCCGGGGCTTTGCCCTGTCACAGCTGATTTCCTCGGAGGGCCTGGACTCCGGGGAATGCCTGGCATGTGGGATTTAGCTCGGTGCAGCTGCATAGCTGCCGTTTTTGCCGGGCTTAGTGTTGGCCTGTGAGGAGCTGGCCCTGCTCTGAGCACCTTCCTTGGCGTGTCTGCCTGCAGCACCTGTTTCCTATTGCTGCATCGACTGATTTTCCTGCCTTTTTTTGTCTCAGGGTTAAACTCTGGGAGGTAACAGACACCTAAAAGTACAGAATCACTGAGGCTGGGAAAGACCTCTAAGACCATGGAGTCCAGCTGTTAACCCAGCACTGTGGGGTTAGCCAGCCACTGACCCATGCCCCCAGGTGCCACATCCACATGGTTTTTCAACACCTCCAGGGATGGGGACTCCACCACTGCCCTGGGCAGCCTGTCCAGTGCTTGACCACCCTTTCAGTGATGAAATTTTCCCTAATCTCCAACCTAAATTTTCCCTGGTACAACTTGAGGCTGCTTCCTCTCGTCCTGTCGCTTGTTCCCTGAGACAAGAGCCTGACCCCAACCTGTCCTAATGGACTTGGACTTTTGTCAGGTCACCTGGGTGCTGCAGGAATGTGCAGCTTATTTCAAGTGAAGAGGTTTTGCAGCAGTGCTGTGGTTGTCCCCTGATTCAGCAGCCCCAGAGCTCTGTCCCTGTGCTTGTGCCATTAATCAGCCTGGGAAGATCCCTGGGGGATGGATGTCAATCCTTCACACTCCTGCCCAAGGTTACAGGGCTTTCAGTCCTGGGTACAAAAGCTGTGTCCTGATCTTGAAAATCAGAGAATCCTACAATGGTTTGGGTTGGAGGGACCTTAATGATCATCCCATTCCACCCCCTGCCGTGGGTAAGGACACCTTCCACTCTCCCAGCTTGCTCCAAGCCCTGCCCAACCTGGCCCTGAACACTTTCAGGGACGGGCAATCCTGGGACGTGTATTTAAACAAAAAAAGATGGACGTGCTACTCCCGAGTTCCCGTCTCCTCCGAATCCTGGTGCAGCACTCCTGTGCACAGCTGCCTTTTGTTCCTGCACGTTCCTAGGCAAAGCAGGTGGTGTTTCTTTTTTTTTTTTTGCATTAAAAAAAATAATCTGTGGCGTGCTGTGCGAGGCTACTCACATCTGTGCACTCTATGTAGGTCAGATGTGTAGTTGCTTCTTTACGAAGACTAAACTTGACAGCGTTTCCTCGCTGCAGCCGGTGAGGGAGGATCACAAAATTCACATGCTGCCTCCATGAGAAATGTCCTTAGGGAAGACCCCACAGGGGCTGTGTGTGCAGGTGAAGTTTATTGCCTTCCTGGTGTGCTCCAGGTTTGTGACAATGAGCTTTATTGATGAAAGATTTATCGGAGCTGCGTATCCAGGCTTGATTCAGTGTCCTATCAGATTAGCCTTGCAGCTGGAAATGCTAAATGCTTCCCTGCCCTGCTTCCAGCAGCTGCCTCCTGCTTTGCTCTCACTAAAAAGCCTGCTCCCTAATCTCTGCAGCCTGTGTTTCTCTTGCTATATTTCTTAACATGCAAATGCCTCTCCCTCCCCTTTCCTCCCTCTAGCCAATCCTGTTCTGGGATTCCTTGACCTCTTCTGACTCTGGCAGTGGTGGAGGAGAAAATCAGTTTGAAACATGCAACCTGTCATGCCCACAAGCAGGTTAGGGACCTGTTCTAACACCTTTTAGAGCAGTTGAGAGTCTTCCTTGGCTCATGGACATGGCCTCAGGTCCAGGTGTGTTTGGTCTTGTGGGAGATGCTCCACTGGGGTGAAACTAACAGGGATCAAGGACACTGTTCCTGCTGTTCTACCCCTCATCAGGGTCCTCTGATCTCAGTCTGATCCCAGCCCGTGACATAGGAGACCTAAACCAGTCTGGCTGGTTTCTACGTGTTGGGAGTTTCTTCTGTCTTCATTTCTGAGGTTCTGTGGGTGATGTAGGAACTTTGTTTCTCACAAAAGGGGCTTTTTGGAGGGAGAACTTGAAAACGGGTTCCTGAACATACATTAAAACCAGATAAACAGAGGAGCTAAGGTTCATTTTAAATCTGAAGAGGGAACTGGCTTTGCTTGCCCACATTATTTCTCCTTAGCTGAGATGACCTTGGAAGCGACCACGACTGGAGCAGTGGCAGAGGAGGATCAGAGCAGATGAAGCTGGGTATGTGGATGTCCTTATGCAACCCAGTGCAGGGTGGAAGATACTTCCAGTATTAAAATTGTTCTGTCTGCTCCACAAGCCTTAACAAGAAACATTTGAGCTGAAAGAAGGGCTCTACCTGCCACCTCCTCCTCTGAAAATGAGCAGCGTCTGCAAGCAGAGGAAGGATTCAGCAAAGGAAGGATTGTCTACAAGCATTAACAGCTTTCCAGGAGACTCCAAATGGGATATGAAGTTGTGTCCTGAAGCAGCTGGATGAGCACCCAGGAGCTCGGGGCAATGGCAATGAGCAGCTCCTGGTGGCTAGAGCAGTAAATGGTGGTAGGGGGAGCACTGATCTGGTTGTGACTGATCCATGGATTTGGGAGCATTGCCCTTGGGTTGGAGTAGGCTTCCAGTGTGAGGAAATGGCCTCTGGAGTTCAGAGTTGCACAAAGTTTCATGGAAACGACCGGCGTTGGAGCGCTTGAAGGGGAATTGGAGTAGCTGAAAATTGGCAGTTCTGTTCTGCGAGAATTCCGGCTGCAGTCCTGGTCCTCGGCGTGTAAATGAGTGCGAGGACATCCCAGTGCAGATCTCTCTGCTGCACAGACCACCTTGCTAATTGCTCTGCTGCTGTGTTCAGCAGCAAATCCAGGGATGAGATGTTTCCCATGGCTGCTCCTTCCCTTCTTCCTAAATACAATGCAGAGTGCCTTGTTAGGGAAGCTCCAGAGTGCAACCAGTCTCTTAAACTCCTGCTGATCAACTGAAACTAAGAGGGAACTAATGAAATCCCTATTGCCACAACACATTTGTTTTGACCTTTGAAAGGAAAATGTGGTGGTGAGTCAGGAGTCCCACCAGGAAATCTGGGCTTGTTTTGGGCAGGAGATGGAGTGGGAACAGTGGGGATTTAAAGTGGAGGCAGGGGGTGAATTTGCTGTGCTCTGGGTTCTGGTGAGCTCACAAGTGGAGTCCCCTCAGGTTTTGGGGGTGTCTCAGCTGTTCCGGTGGTGAAGCAAACAGAGGTACTCGACATCTTGCAGTTTTCTCCTGACTTGGTTTCAAAAGCAGGGTGTTCCGGTGTTGAAGCAAACAGAGGTACTCGACATCTTGCAGTTTTCTCCTGACTTGGTTTCAAAAGCAGGGTGTAAACTCCTTATTTTTAGAGATGAGAACAGGGAGGGAAGAAGGATGCTATGCCATTCCCTGCATTCACAGCAGAAGTGAAATGGCTGTTTTGGCCAAAACAGTGAATCTCAAACATTTTCACGGCAGAAGGTCCTTTTGAGAAAAGATTAGGGGAAGTTTGTGCCTCAAGGGGAGTGAGCCTGGCTGAGCCTCCCAACAACTCATCAAGGCCTTTATTAATTTGGTGTAAACTCAGGTGGGAGAAGATGGGCTAAGGCTGAGTTCAGTGCTTTGAGGAGGTTTTCCTCCTGAAAGTTCAGAGGTAAAGAGGATTTTGCATTCACCAGGACCTCTCTGCATGGAAAAGTGGCCTTGTGAAGGACTGACTCTTCAGCTCTTGGGGCTGGCTTTCTCCTGGCAAAGACCTTGCAGGTCTTGCTTGCCACATACACCAAAGCTCAGGTGTTTGGAAGGCACAGACACTTTGGGGACATCTCTCCTTGGCTCTGGTGGGTGTCTCTTGGGCCCTTCTCTGGCTCCAGAGGAGCAAATGCAGCCAGTTCCATACTGGTACCAGTGCTGTGGTGGTGGTGGACACGAGATGTGCTTGCCCTTGGGGTGGTGGGCACTATCCTGCCCCGAGGATCCCAAGAACCAGAGAGCCTCTCCCAGCCCAGGGACTGGGCACAGCTGCTCCCATGGTGCCAGGGAAGTGATGTTTGTGTGGCAGCTGGAGGCAGGAGCTCCACATTCTCAAAATTGCAGGATGGGTTTGCTTCCAGGGCCAGGCTGCTTCTCCCAGCAGCCTGGTTGTTTTCTCCCTCCTTAGAGCTGGACTGAAATCAGTCCCTGCCTGAGCTGTTGGAATGATTTTTGTGACAACTCAGGAGGAGCAAAAAGGGCCACAGAGGTCCTGGGATTGTCAAAAGTCTGCCAGACTCTGTCCCTGACCCTGCCACCACCCTGTGTGCCTCCAGTCCTTTTCTAAGAGGAATTTATTAACCTTCTGCAGTAATTTTCTGTCTGGCTGCTCGTTGTCCAAGGCAGGGNGTGGAACTGCCCCTGGGGCTGCTTTTGGGCTGGGCTCCACACCCTGCCTGCCTAGAGAGCTCTTCCATAGGGAGCCTCTCCATAGGGAGCCTTGTCCCCCCCTGTTGCTGATTCAGTAGCAAACCACCCTGGTCAGAGTCCAGGAGGCACTTCAGGGTCTCCAGCACTCCGTTGAGGTTGTCCCCATTCACTTCTGGTGTCAAAAAGAAGTAGGAGTCTGTGGTGCCCAGTTGGGAAGTGCTGCCTGTCCCTCTGCTGCCACCCCAGGCTGCCACCAAGGCTGTGCTTTGATTTGCCGCCATGCACACACGGATTATTTTGATCTTAAATCACCCGGGAGTGCCACAGGAGCTGGGAATCCTGCATCCCCTGCTCACTCCAGTTTATTAAAATCCTCCATCCATAAACAATAACTCTTCAAAGCTGTGTGCTGCAGAAGCTGCAGTGCTGGGTCATGTATAAAACATGACCCTGCCAAAACCAGCCTGCTCCTCTGTGGGCAGCTCAGATCTGGCCATCCTTGAAATAATGCTCGAAACAAGGTGTCTCTTGCCTGTTCAGCAGAGCCTGAGACTCCTTTAAATAAAAATGTGACACTGGATTTTGTCAATGGGATCTGATTTGTCCCTTGGAATGGGACTAATTTCCTGCCTGATGTCAGCGGTGCCTCCGCGATGGTGAGATTTAGCTGCAGATTAGCATGAGTTACTTGGTTCAAAGGAAGGCAGAAAACATGCCCAGCCCAAGCAATTTGATCAGACTTTATGTTTGCCTGTGTTGCAGGGACAGCGGGGAGCTCCCCCAGCCCAGGCTGGAGCTGTCAGTGCTGGTGGCTGTGTGTGGCACCCTGTCCCCTTTGGAAAGGGGCTCAGGAGATGGGAGAAGTCACCTTTTGTGCCCCTTTCTGGAGGAGAAATGTGCTGGTTCTGTGGTGACTGAGTGGGGGAACTGGGGAGGGCTCAGGAGTCGGGTGTGAGACCCGAGCAGGAGCCCTGCGTGTCTGGAGTGTCCCATCACTACTGCACATTCCCCTCGGGTGGAACTGCAGCTGTTTCAAGGTAATAATCTGGCACAACCAGCTGAAAAGTTGAATCCTACTTATGGTATTCCCTGAGTCAAATATCTTTCATGAAACTTTCGCTCTCCATATATACATCTTACATTCGTGGTGCTTTTTTGTTCCCCTTTTCTGTCCCAAGGTAAATATCCCCAGATGAGTGGTCTCATGATTTCAAATTCTGTATTATTTTTTTGAGTGTTGCACTTTTCTTTCCTCTCTACCTTTTGCTGCCTGGCCTCCTCCAGGGATGTTGTTTCAAGATTTATTCTTGCAGCTATTTCAGCAGGATGGCCAGCAGCAGGCTTAGGGGGAAAAAACCTCAAAAACCTCGGGATTTTCATGTTGCTTGACCTCAGGAACCCCAAGTGTCAGGAACCCAATAATGAACACTGCCAAATCTTGGAAGGTGGTGGGAGCTGGTGACCTTGTAGTGCATATTTGGAGAGACTTGTGCTGCCATTTCAGATTCCTGATGGTCTCTTTAAAGTGCTGTGCTGCACCTTTGCATCTGATGAAGGCATAGGAGTTTTCTCTTACTATTTTTTAAAATTATATTCTGATTTAGGCCCCAAAAGCCAATGAAATCCTTGAAGTTCCTTGTGGCTCCCCTGTTGTGAGTGTTTTTAATTCCTGTGTGCTTGTTCACTGTTACAGTGAGGAACTTGGAAAGGCAGTACAGGAAAGTGATTATGATAGATATTAAAAAAATTCATGACTAGAGTTTGAGGAGCCTTGGGGTGTTGTGGGTTTACACCCTCAGCCTTGCTCTCTGTAGGACCAACGTGTGTCTGTGCTTCCATGTGAAGTCTTCTCACACTTTCTGGGCACTCTCATATCCCTGCTTCCAGTTTAATTCCACTGCGTGCTGTCTGTGAGAGAATCCCAGAATTGTTTGGGCTGGAAGGGATGGGCCCTAAACCTCAGCCAGTGCCACCCCCTGCCATGGGCAGGGACACCTTCCACTATCCCAGGGTGCTCCAAGCCCCCTCCAACCTGGCCTTGGACACTTCCAGGGATCCAGGGGCAGCCCCAGCTTCTCTGGGCACCCTGTGCCAGGGCCTCACCACCCTCACAGGGAAGGATTCCCTCCCAGTATCCTAACCCTGCCCTTTGGCAGTGGGAAGCCATCCCCCTTGTCCTGGCACTCCAGACCTTGTCCCAGGTCCCACCCCAGCTCTCTTGGAGCCAGTTTAGAGCTCTGGAAGGGACTCTGACGTACTAATTTTTGAAGATGTCTTGAGTTATTGCCTCTATCTCTCTGTCAGTCCAGTTTGTCTTCAAAACTTGCCAAGTTCTTGGTTTTTGTGGTGTCACCTCTTGGGAGATGCCTGGGATGTTCCACAGAACAAGGTATTTCCTTGTATCAGGAAGATTTTATTCACTGTGCAGCTTTTCCATGCCAGAATGCTTTTGCAGCTGACGAGCTGAGCTTGGCTTGCTGATATTCTGGTATGAGTTGGGAATAATTCTGGTTTCACTACAGCTGTTTTGATACACAGTAACAGAAGAACAGAGCTCTGTGATAAATGGGGCTTTCACAGGGCAGGAGTATTGGCAGACAGCACACCTGGACCACAGGGCTCAAAAGAAACCTTCTTGACCTCAGGAAGTAACCTTAGACTTTATTATTCCTGCAAAAAGATCAGGCTTCTCCTATTCTTTGTGTCCTGCAGATTTACCCAAAGGTCTCCCTGCCGGGAGTTAGGCCGTGTATTCCAGGGAATCGGACACAGGCCTTGGGATGCTCCCTGTGCCCTAAGCCTGTGGGATTTTGTCACCTCAGGGGGTTGTAGGAGGCTGACCCCAGCTCAGTGGTGCCACAGGGACCTCACAGAGGGGATGTGCCCAGGGGGACGCCCAAGCCTGGGCTGTGGGTCAGCTCTTCCCTGGGGACTGTGCAGGATCGGCCCTGCTGCTCCAGGAGCTCTGTTTGTCACTCTGGTGCTCCATGAGCTCCGTGCTGATGGGCTCATCCTGCTGGTGTTGGACCAGCAGAGCCAAAGGCACTTCCTAAGCCTTTATTTCACAGGATTATCTAATTCCTTGTTTTGTATGCACTGCGAGTGCCTCTGATCCAAAGCTGTTGAAGCCTTTGGAGCATCTCTCCCTAGAGTACTGGTTCTTGGATGGGATTCTAGCTGTTTATGGAAAATTTGAGGATCTTCTGCCAAGCCAGGGCAGACAGGCCCCAAGTCCAGGAGCAGGCATTCTGCATTTCCTCTCAGAAGCCTCATCCCCAGCATCCCTGGAAAAGGCAGCACAAACCAAGCCAGTCGGGTTTGACATATTCTGTGTTTTTCAGGAGCTTCCTTTTCCCCTGGGCATCTTGGATGTTTTCCATAGTGAAGAGGGCCCACCCTCAGTGCCAGCAGAGTCTCTGGAATGTGAAATCCAAGAATTAAATCCCCCCCACACTCACAGACACTTCTGCTGCCCATCCAGGCCAGCTCTGCTCACAGCCCTTCTGCTTCTGCTCATGTGTAATGCTGAAAATCCAGAGCTATTTTTGCATCTTCAGTTAATTAAGGAAGGTTGGTTGACTGTTTTCTAAATATCATCTTTAGGAAGAAGACACCTTAGTGAAACTTCATTTCCCTGGGTGTCTTTGTCCTGTGGTTGATAATTATTTTTAAACTACCCATCATGTTGTGAGTGGGGTTGTTGTAGGGTTTTTTTGCAGTTGTCACAATGTCAATTCTAATGAAAATCTCCACAGACACGCTGTACCTAAGTGATTTAAGCCTTTGGGCTAAACAGGCTGCTGGTAAAATGCTGCTCATTTTCAGATGAGTCAGAAAGGTTTGTGTGTGTCTTTTTTTTTTTATATATTTTTGTTCAGTTGGAATGTCTTAATCAAAATTGGTTTTTGAAGGGTTTTTTTTCCTTTTTGAGGGCTAAGCAGCTGCCTGTCAGCTCACCCCAGAGCTGCTTGGAATTCAGCATCTTACGCAGCAGTCACATTTGGGAAAAAGGAAGTTCCTGTGTAATAACAATAATTGAAAATTAATAGTAGATTAAATTAATACATAATTAGAAAACACTAATGCTCCCTGCGAACAAAGGCTGATTCCTACAGGAGCCTTAAGAACTGAAGAGGGAAAGTGTATGATGCTTTCCCTGGGCCCTGTCTATTCCAGCCTGCAGATCATTAAAGCAATTATAATTTCACAGCAGTTTGATCTGGAATTGATTCCTTTATGATAATTCAATTTGGAGCCTTGCTTCCTCTGGGGGAGCGAATGACAGAAGATGAAGTGTGTAATTCCTGAGCCGTGTCCTCAGGCCTGGGGAGGCTGGAACCCACCCAGGGAGGGACCTGGATGGAGCCTACGACCTCTCAGAGCTTAAGCAGGAGATCATCAACAGCAGCTTCCTTTGGCAGGGAGGTGCACAGGGGTAGATGTGGGGTGTGGGTCCCTACATCCCTTAGCTGTGCCAGGGCAGGCTCAGGCTGGAGATCAGGAAAAGGTTCTTCCCCCAGAGGGTGCTGGGCACTGCCCAGGCTCCCCAGGGAATGGGCACGGCCCTGAGGCTGCCAGAGCTCCAGGAGCGTTTGGACAGCGCTGCCAGGGATGCCCAGGGTGGGGTTGTTGGGGTGTCTGGGCAGGGCTAGGGACTGGACTGGGTGATCCCTGTGGGTCCCTCCCAGCTCAGGATATTCCCTGATTCTCTGATCTTTGCTAGGGAATGTGTCCCTGGAATCTTTGCCCATCTGTTTCACAGCCTACGGTGAAATATTCTTGAGGGTGCTCTACTACATGAGCCCAGCTTGGTGCTTCCAGCCTGTCAGCTGGTTTGGATTCATCCTGATCACCAAAAAGCCTCCATAACCTTGGCTGTAGCTGGTAAAAGCAGGGCCTTTGGCCCTGATGATCATGGAATCGTGGAATGGTTTGTGTTGGAATGGACCTCAAAGCTCATCCAGTGCCACCCCCTGCCATGGGCAGGGACACCTTCCACTATCCCAGGGTGCTCCAAGCCCCCTCCAACCTGGCCTTGGGCACTGCCAGGGATCCAGGGGCCGCCACAGCTCCTCTGCACCAGGGCCTGCCAGGGGAGAATTCCCTCCTAATGTCCCTTCTAACCCTGCCCGGGGTCAGCCATGCCCTGGCCGTGGAGGAGCTCTGGGGGATGCAGGAATGTGCTGTTCTGCTGTTCCACTCGGGCCACAGCGGGAGGTTTGCTGCTGCCAGGCTGTGAGGGGCTTGTGAAGGCTCTTACTCAGTGGCCAGCCCTGGGGGTTGTGATAAAACAGAGAGAGATGAGGAGGAGGAGGAAGAGAGGAAAGAAAACGAAGCACAGGACAGCGAAATACAAAGAGGCAAAGCAAATCCAAGGCAGCAGGGAAAATTGGGACCTCGTGAAAAACAATGATAAAGTTTGCTAAGGAGCTGCTGAGCTCCATCCCTCCCCTCCCAGTTAGGCTGCATTAGTGGCTTGTGGGAAGCACCACAGCCTGCTGAAACTAATAGAGGCAGAAAGAGCTATTCCTTGCTGAATTTGCTTTCTTCTTGGCCCAACACAACATTTAGCTTTTTTTTTTGTAGCTTTGTGCACAAGCCCCCTCCATTTCCCTAATCTCTGAGGCTGTGTGTTTGGGAATCCTGGAGGAACAGCTACTCGAGCTGGGGTTTTGTTCCTAATTCTGTTTGTGTGAGTTGTGACTTCAGCTGCTGCTCTGTTCCAGGGCTTCCAAAAAAAAAAATAATAAATGGAACCTGTTCAGAAAGGAAAGAAATTGAGATACTTCTAGCTTTAATTGCATTCATTAGGCTTGGTTATGATAATAAGGGAATGTCAGGGAAAGATGAATTTAAAAAATCCATTATTTCCATCAAAGGTAGGCAGGGAGGGTTCATGGCTGGTTCCATAACACTTCTCAGTAGCGAGTGCTTATTCAATGAGTGCATTTATTTTGATCTATCTTATCTCAGTATTTAGTGAGAGGGGTGAAAAGCCATCTCAGCTCTGCAGCTGTACCTTAGACTGGTTTGGGTTGGAGGGAACTTACAGCTCATCCCATTCCACCCCTGCCCTGGGCAGGGACAACTTCCACTATCCCAGGGTGCTCCAAGCCCTGTCCAGCCTGGCCTTGGACACTTCCAGAGTCCCCCCTGACTGCTGTGGGCACACACAGAGGCGACATCCCGATTATTTTTCACGTGGGGGGTGCTGTTGGGGCGCTGGGGTTTCCCCACTGCAGTTACTGAGGGGACACAAGACGTTTCCAGTCTTGGGGTGATGTGGGAAACCCTAAGAGGGGATCTCAAGCCCCAAGCCCTGGGATTAGGGGTTATCCCTGCTGCCAGTTGCCAGAAGAAGGGATGTGGCACCTCGTGGGGCTCTGTGGTTCTCCACAACTCCCTGACAGGAGGGTGCAGCCAGGGTGGGGTCGGGCTCTGCTCTCAGAGCATGAGTGACAGGACAAGAGGAGATGCCCTCAAACTCTACTGGGGGAGGTTTGGATTGGATTTTAGGGGAAATTTCTTCCCTGAAAGGATTGTCAAGCATTGGAACAGCTGCCCAGGGCAGTGGTGGAGTCACCAGCTTGGAGGGATTTAAAATCCATGTGGATGTGGCACTTGGGGACGTGGTTTAGTGTGGCCTTGGCAGTGCTGGAGAATGCTTGAACCTGCTGATCCTGGAGGTCTTTTCCAACCTAAATCACTCAGTGATCCTGTGGCTGTGACACCTCCCCGTTGTGATCCTGCCTGGGGTGTCCCAGTCATGATCAAACCAAACTGGCTGGACCTGCAGTGAGGAATTTGGGGCTGGGTGGTTTCTAATGTAGAGGGGAACCTTTTTAGTCACATCTCCTGGATTCCTTTGAAGGCATCTCCCACAGAGCAGTGCCCTGAGCTGCTGCTGGTGCCAGGTGTGATGAGCAGCCCCCCCAGTGCTGCCTGTGGAAAGCTTCTGGAACTGGGAATTTGTCTGTAAGAAATTCTAAATGCTTCAGTATGTGACATCTTGACAAGAACATCTGACAGACTGAAAGCAGTGCTCACGGAATAAAAACAAATTTGGAGGATTTGGTGTTTTCCACTTCACTGAGGGGGTTTGCAGTGCCATTCACATTGCTGGAGATGTCGATAAAATGACACATAAAATGGGGGTTATTTTGATGCTTTGAAATACCGGTTCAAAAAAAAAAATTTAAACTTTTTTTTGCTTTCACGTGTCTCGTTAGAAAAGAACCCCTCTAATTGTACATTTTCTTTCAGGAAAAGGGAAAATTTTACTGGGGATTCTTTCATTTTTGTAAAACCCTGCTGAGGTTGCTGCACACGTGGGTGCTGTGGCTTGGGCTTTCTCTGATCTGCATCTTTCATTCCTACAGTGAAAAGGACAGAGCAGGATTATTTATTTCACAGAATCCCAGACTGGTTTGAGTTGGAAGGGACTTAAAGCCCATCCAGTGCCACCCCCTGCCATGGGCAGGGACACCTTCCACTATCCCAGCTTGCTCCAAGCCCCGTCCAGCCTGGCCTTTCTTTCTGCAGATTAAGTGTGTCCAGAATAGGAGTTTTGGTCAACTCCAGGTTCACTGCTGGAGTTAATGTGGTACCTGGGTACTGGGGGCTCTGTAGCTGCCCCTGCTCAGGCACAAAGTTATTAAACCTTAAGTTATGTAAGTTATTAATAACACTAAGTTATTAAACTTTTAAAATAACTTCTTAAATAAACTTTTTAAATAAAGTTATTTAACTTTGTGTCCTGAGCAGGTCCCATGTGGAGCAGATGGGCTGGCAGGAGGTGAGGGGTGTCTGGACACTTTTTTCCTCAACAAGCAGTGGACACACAGAGGCTGTTCCTGGCTGGAGCAGCTCCGGAGTGCTGGGCTGCAAACACCAGGCTCCTCTCTCCTGTTGTCACCCCCAGAAAGGATGAAAACGTCTCCCAAAGGGTCACACCTGCTCTGACAGCTCATTTTTCACCTGGCACCGAGATGAATCTGTGTGATAACAAGCTCCAATAGGCTAGAAAAATGTTGCTTAAAGCATCTGGGTCAAATTGAGCTAATTGGCTCTGACCTCACTAATTCAAGACCCCTTTAGAGGCTGCTTAGAACAGCAGTGATGCTGTTTGTGGTGCTGCAGTGAGCCAGTGCCTCTGTGCCCTGCTCCTGCTGCCCCTGCACGCTCAGCTCCCTCCCTTCTCCCTGCCAGAGGCTCCTCTGCCCCCCAGATCTTCCGTTTTTGTCCTTGCAGGGCACCTCCATCTGCAGCCAGGGAGGTGCCATTCCCCATGCCAGGCTCTCTGACTTGGTGGGTACCAGTCCCTCCGTGGTTCAGCATTGCCCCGTTACCTGGTACTGATCAGCCTGAGCCCTGCTGGAACCTTTTCCTGGTGTCCCAGGGGACCTGCAGGCTCCTGGTGTGAGGGAATTGCTCATCTGCACAACTTGATTTCTGGCCTGGTGGAGAAATGCCCATTGGAGCCTGCTGAGCTGGAGTGAGAAGGGCACAGAGGCACCGGGCACTGCTGCAGCCTCTGCATCACTGATGAGACAGGCCAGGAGCACAGGGAGTTTGAGCTACACTGGCACAAAAATCCCCAGGAATCCTCTGCTCTGCTGCAGATTTTAAGGAGACGTTACAGCTGCGGTCTGGGTGAAAAGGAAGTGGAACATTGGGTGTTCTTTAGGGCTCAAGGCAAACTGAGCAGCACTTTTCCTATGAGAGAGGTGAGCTGGAAAGCATCTTTCCTACAAATGGGAAGAAATAAGGAAAATTTCCAGGAGTTGGGAAGCTGGTGGGGTCTCTGCAAACCTCTCTGGGTCGCAGAGGAGATGCGGTGGAGCCTCCAGAGGGGATGTGGAGCTTCTGTCTGCTCTCTCCTGCTCCTGTGGGCCCTGGGCTCCAGGACTGTCTCTGGCTGCTTTTCCAGGCACAGCCGTGCCACCAGTTCATTGTCTCTGCCCTCTGACCCGGTAATTTGTGGAGCAGCCCAGTGTGGCAGAAGGGCTGATGCATTTGGATTTTTGTCCAGTTTTGAACTGGCACCATTGTTCATAAAGGCTTAAAGTTTATTTTGTAGAATGAGAGAGAAAAAGTCTTCCAGGTCCACATGCAGGGGTGGATCCTGGTGCCAGACAGCTCCAAACCCCATTTGGAACCCTATGACTTGAATGTGGCCAGTAACATGGAATTCAAATGAGAAAAGAGGGGAGCAGTTCTGTGGATTTTAATATTTTCTTTGTCCCAGTGCTTCGTCTTTAAACTCAGTGAAATACAGACCCCCATAAAAGCACTGTAGGGTTTGGATTTCATTTTGTTTGGAGTTTATAAGAGTAGGGAAGAGCTGTATGGCCGTGATTTTTATTCCTTCTTGCCCTTCTTCTTCATCCCAGGAAGGAAGCCAGGCTTGAACTGCAGGGTTGTGTTTCTGTAGAAGGGACTTTGTGCCCAGTGAACAGATGGGTTGGGAAACATGGCTGGGCATAAAATGTCTCATGGAAACTTGTTCTTGTGGAAAGATGATGATGGTTTCTTTCGAGAGGAGGGACCCCAGAGACAGCAGGACACCAGGTGTGTGAGGGATGCTGTGCTGGTGGCACCTCCTCTGTGATTGTGGGGAAGTTGTGTGGGATGTGACATTCTCAGTGCAGATGTGGCTCTGCAGGTGGAGCCAGGGCAGCTGGAAGAGTGGTTTGGGCTTCCTGAAAGTGAGAGGTGTAATATGGAGCTAATACTGTCCTTAATAAACCATGTTTAACATGGTTTCAGTGGTAACATTTAAATGTTGAAGAGCCAGACTTTCAGTGGAGCCCAAGTGTCTTCCTGAGTTGTGTCTCATTTGCAATCCTAATGAATTCCAGGGCTGTTGGATCACCCACGTTCCCCAGGTGTTTTTGAAAAGCCAGGCCCAACAGCAGGGGGGGATCAGAGAATCCTGGAGTGGTTTGGGTTGGAAGGGACCTTCAAACTCATCCCAGGTTGCTCCAAGCCCCATCCAGCCTAGCCTTGGACACTTCCAGGGATCCAGGGGCAGCCCCAGCTTCTCTGGGCACCCTGTGCTAGGGCCTCCCCACCCTCACAGGGCAGGATTTCTTCCCAGTATCCCACTAACCCTGCTCTCAGGCAGTGGGAAGCCATTGCCCCTTGTCCTGGCACTCCAAGCCCTTGTCTAAAGTCCCTCTTCAGCTCTCCCCGAGCCCCTTTAGGCACTGGCAGGGGCTCTGAGGTCTCCCCGGGGCCTTCTCTCCTCCCGGCTGGGCAACCCCAACTCTCTCAGCCTTTCCTCAGAGCAGAGGGGCTCCAGCCCTCGCAGCATCTCCGGGGCCTCCTCTGCACTCCCTCCAACAGCTCCAGGTCCTTCCTGTGCTGCAACCCCAGAGCTGGAGCAGGGGCATTGGAGGGGGGGAAGCCTCCTCTCCACACACACAAGTAGGAATCTCAAGTTGATAATCCTGCCTCAACAAGACCTTTACATTTTCTAACCAGCACAGATCTGCTCCGCTGCAAGAATCAGAAATACTCTTCCAAGCTATTTTCCTCTTCCCTTAAGCCAGTGGGAATGGGAAATCAATTTAGGACAAATTGGGCTAAATCAATCCAGGGAGGATGCTCTTTGAAATCAGGCAAGTTCTTGTATCTCCTCCACTGGCACCTTGGCACTGAGCTGCTCACGAGGATGGAGGGCTGGGGACTGGTGAGGGGGTCAGGGTGTGCTGAGCCCTTTGTGGAGGGTACCACAAACCCTGCTGGTGTTCGGGGAGCTGGTGCTGCTGCTCTTGGAGAGCAGGCACAGTCCTTTGAAGGAGGTGTGGGCAGGTTTTCCCTCTTGGGACAGCGCTGCCCAGGAAAATGGATGTGGCTGTAGTCTAAGGGGCACGGGTGTCTGACCATTACTGTCAGGGGTAATTCCGGACGGGATTTCAGCTGGCAGTATCCATTACCAGAACCAGACATGGCTGCAGCCCTGTAAGGCACCTTTGCCCTGTAATTACCTTGAAGGCAATTACCTTTCTCCTGTAATTACCACCGTGTCACACCCCCTCCCATCTCCCTGTGACTCTTCCCTCCCACCGCACAGACACGGGCTTAGCATCCCTTTCATTCCCAGAAGACAAAACAGTGATGGACAGTCAGCCTCCTTGGGAAGGGTGGGGAGCAGGAGGGATTTGTGTCAGGAACCTGTTGGATCAGGTTTCCGTATCTGCTGGATGCAGGAGCAGAGCCCGGCAGGTTCCTGCTGATCTGTGGCAGCTCCACCTCTGCAAGGGCACAGCAGGAGGGTCACTGCAGAGATGGCAGCGAGGGGGCCTCTCCCTTCCCACTCCCAGATCATATTTCCAGGATCCAGGCTCTCATCCGTGCTTGGGGTTACACAGCCCTGTGGGAAGGACCACGGTGAGCACAGATCCCCTGCTTTGTGCTGAGGAGGAGTCTGCAAAGCAGGAGTGCCCAAAGTGGGGGATTTGGGGGCGACGGGGCTGTGGGCAGAGCTAGGGGAAGCTGCTGGGGCTGTTCCAAGCTGCTTTGGCAAAGGAAGGAGCTCAGGACCTGAGTTAGATCTCTCACAGTGGTGGTAGATACTTGGAACAGGGGAGAAGCCCATGTTGGGGTGCTGCCTAAGGGGGACCCTCTCCAAAACCTTTGGGGGTGTGCTCAGGCCGTCCCCTCCGTGCACCCACCTGCCTCCATCTGTCTGGGCCAGGAGCAGCCACGTGTGTCCAGCAGTAAAGTGAGCCAGGAGGGCCCTGCAGAGCTGCTGAGCCAGCAGGGGACAGCTCCAGCTGCCTCGTGGCTTTGCTGACCCCGGCTGACCCGTCAGGTGCCCTTGCATGGCCCCACTGTGCTGGGGACAACATGGGGTGAGAAGGGACCTCCAAAGGTCCCTTTTTGTCAGAACTGCTCCTTCATGGAGCTCAGGAGAACTGTGTTGGGATGCAGGGGCAGAGCTGGATTTGGAGCCACTGTGTGACCAAGGATTCACATCCCATCCCTGAATCCCAGCCACCTGCATGATCTGCCAGGGAGCTGAGGGGCTTGGTAAGCAGCTCCCGGGCTTTTTGTGCAAGTTTTGAGTTGCAGAAGCTGGTGGGGAGCTGCAGGGATGCCCACAGTAGATGTTACAGATAGCACACCTGCTCTTCTGGTTTAATGAGTAGTTTTGAACTAAAACTGAAGGATTTCTGCTTTTAAGTGAAGTGAAAATGAACTTCTGCCCTAAGTCCATCTTAGTATTATAGGACCATCGTCCTCAGAAACCTTCTGTGCCTAAAGGAGCTCCGAGAGAGCTGGAGAGGGACTTTGGGCAAGGGCCTGGAGTGCCAGGACAAGGGAATGGCTTCCAACTGAGAGAGTAGGTTTAGATTGGATATTAGAAAAAAATTCCTCACTGTGAGGGTGGTGAGGCCCTGGCACAGGATGCCCAGAGAAGCTGTGGCTGCCTCTGAATCCCTGGAAGTGTCCAAGGCCAGGTTGGACGGGGCTTGGAGCAAGCTGGGATAGTGGAAGGTGTCCCTGCCCGTGGCAGGGGTGACACTGGATGAGTTTGAAGGTCCCTCCCAACCCAAACCGTGCTGGCATGATGCACTGGGAGCAGCTCTCCGGGGACTCAGAGGCTCCGGTTGGATGCAGGTTCCTCTGCACCAGCCCCTGCTCTAGACAGGAGGTTTCTCCCAGACTTGTTCATCAAGTGGTTTTGATGAAGAGCTCTCAGAGTTGTTCAGCTTCAAGCAATGTTTGAAATTCCGGCTTTGCTGCTTGTTTGTGATTGGCCTGAGAAGTTGGAGGGTCCCTGAGAGTCACTCAGGGCTGTGATTGCAGTCACTGAGGTAGCCTGACAGCTGGAAGGGGAGCAGGAAAAGTGTTGTTCCCACAAACGGGACTGGGAGAAATTTGAGTAGCAGGGACCATGACCCTGAGTGAAAGTTGTGGAAGAGGAAGAAAACCAGATTTTACTGTATAATCTGACTCTCACCTGCCTGTGCAATTAAACATTTTCTTTAAATTAGCTCCAGACATGACTGCAAACATGAATTAGGGTCCTTCAAATGTTTGTGAAGGACCTCCTTTAACGTGCAGCTTAATCAAATGCTCTTTTCCTCATGAGTTGCTTGCTTGTGTAACTGGTTCCCCTTTCTCCCACCTGCCAGAAGCAGTTTCATGGAAAAATTTCTTCAGGAGAAGCCACAATTTTTGGAGCATTGATTATCTCCACTTTTAGACCTGCTGTTTCTTCTCTCTTCCAGCTTTTTTCCAATCCTGCCGCAGCTCTTCCCAGCTGGATCTGAGCCAGGGTAGGTGTCACAGAGCCAGTGCAGGTGTTACAGGTGTTCCCTTCTCAAAGGTTCCTTGGTGGCCCTTTGGCCACCCCTGACCCCAGCCAAGGGAAGGTGTGGAGCATCCCCTTGGCTGCCACCTGGTCCCTGAGCACAGCCTGGCCGTGGGGCTGTGCTACACAGCCCTGCTTGGATGGGAGAAGCTACTTAAGGTGCAGATACTGCTCAGAGCAGTAATGCAGCCGTGTGCACATCTGATAGCAGAGCTGGCTGTTCACTTACCAGTAAATAACTCTGTGGCTGGGGGCCATTTCTTGCTTCTTGCTTCATTTCCCCATCTGTAAAAACAGTCTAATGGAAAAAAAAGCCAGGCTCAGGTCTCTCAGGAGAGCATTTTCTTGCTGCTTCCCTGAATGTTTTGTGCTGTTGGTGTTTTCCTGTGGGGTGCAGAGAGCTCTCAGCCCATTACAGGTGCCTGGTGCAGTGCTGTGCCAACAGCTATCACAGGAGGAAATGCCCAGGGAGCTTTTCAAAGCTGCAGTGCCACAGGGTGAGTCCAGATCTGCTCCTCACCGTGCCACAGGATGCTTTTCTGCCCTGGGGTGAATTAAAATGACTTTGGGTTCAGTGTCCCCCCCTGGCTGGAGTGTAAAAGCATCTGGTTGCAACCTGGTCAGGCCAGGTTGGATGGGGCTCAGAGCAACCTGCTCTGCTGGGTGCAATCCCTGCCCATGGCAGGGGAGCTGGAATGCCGTGGTCTTTAAATTCCCTTCCACCCCAAACCATTCCCTGATTTCTCTGCGTGGCAGTTTCTCTTTTAGCTCAGATGATTTTCTGTCTGACCTGACTCCTGCCCCTGTGGAAAGCAGCCTGGATCACCTCTCAGCTGGTATTTTCTAGGATAAACCCAAAAAGGGCAACGGATTTGCTCCATCCTTCCCTCTGATGCTCCCCAGCTGGGGCAGCAGTGGGGCTGGATCTGAGTCGTGTGGGTCTGCACCCCCATCTGCCTGCCTGGCCTGCTGCAAAAGCCTTCTGATCCCTTAGGATTTTTCCCAATGACTTCCTCTGTGTTTGGTACATGAATATCTCATTCCTGTGTCCAAGCTGCAGTGGTGACTTGGGGACATCCCATCTCCTGGTCCCGTCCATCACAGTGAGCCCAGCTGGGTGCCTGGGGCTCCAGTGCAGCACCGGGGGCTGCAGCATCAGCCTCCTGATTGTGCTGCTTGAATATCTCTGCAGGAGAAGAAAATACTGGGAGGGACTGTCATGATATTTTCCATGTGGTTTTGCCTGATTTTCACCTTTCAGCCATGCAAAATCAGCCTGATGTTGAGCATTATGCACACCTTGTGGAGGTCCCAGAACTGGAGATGTCATTTGTTCCAGGTTATCAGTCAGCTCTGGAAGCTCCAGAGGAATTTGTTGCCGTCTCATGTAACCCCACCCAGGCAGGACTTTTTCCACGGCGTGAAATAACTCAGTGAATTTCTAATTACACAAATCTAATTAAGTGCTGGATGTAACGACTGTGCCTAATCGTAATGATACACCCACCCATTCCATTACAGAAAAGGAATTGCTTGTGTACAGCAAACCACCCAGTTCAGTGCAGGATGAACATCCCCCTCTCCAGCTGGAGCTGTGTGGGCACTGGATGGTGGGGATGTCCCTGGAGGTCCCCTGGCCATGTGGAGTCTCCTGTGGCTGCGTTGGGATCACTGGCTCCTTTGGGAGGAGGCTCTCAAGAGGTGCCTGTGATGATGAGGGTGAGGAACTGGTCAGAGCTTTGAGGCACCATGGTCTGTGCACCATGACCAAGGGTCCAGGTGGCTGCTGCACTGGGATTTACTGGGTTTTGTGTCAAAGCTCAGCAATGGTAGAGCAGCAGAAGCACCTTCCCTTCAGTTTCAGACCAGCTCTACCTCATCTGATGTGCTCTCAGAGGCCAAAGTAGCACTAAAAATTAATTATCCCACATTGGAGATCTTTTGTTCAGTGGCTCTCAGTGCTGCACCAGCACCTGGAGCCAACAGCGTCTGCTGGTGGGAGCCTGATGGGTAAAACTTCCTGGATCCTCTCTTCCCATGAGGTTCCTCTGCCATTAACCTTGAAAAATCAAGCACCTGCTTATCCAAGAGCTCCAGCAGCATTCCTGTCAGAAGGACATGGTTTCTTACAGCACGACATAGACCTTAATCCATGCACTGGAGTGCAAGTTGCAGAGGGATCAGCTGCACTTACAAGTCTGGAGTTTTCTATTCATATTTTTGCAGTAGTTAGTGCTGAAATCACTCTTGCAGAAGAAACTGGGGTATTATCCCTTCTTTACCTTGGAAGTTTGTCCTGCAGCGTGAAGACTGTGCCAAATTTCTGTCAGACCTGCAAGAATTTTGATATCGGAGGGGAGCCAAACATAGGACAGAGGGAATGATAACGTGGCAGTGAGGTTAAGGAGACAGATAATTGATTTTTTTCACTTCTGGGCCGGCTGTAAATCCATTGTGGTTAATGAAGGAAGGCAAGTTGAATTGAAGAGCCCTGTGTGGGAGGCTCAGCCTGGCACATAGCCAGTGCCAGAGGCTCCTTGTGGTCTTCCCTTAGTGTTCCAGTGGCTCCATCCCGGTGTCACCGGGTTTTTTTTATGCCAGGTGAGGGGAGCTGAGCTCTGACAGCTCCAGTCATGGCACAGGTTGCTCAGAGAAGCTGTGGCTGCCCCATCCCTGGAAGTGTCCAAGGCCAGGTTGGACAGGGCTTGGAGCAACCTGGGATAGTGGAAGGTGTCCCTGCCCATGGCAGGGAGTTGGAAAGAGATGGTCTTAAGTGTCCCTCCCAACCCAAACCATTCTGGGATTCTATGATGATTGCGTTTGGAGCAGGCTCAAGGAGCATCCCTGTCCTTAGGACTGCCACTGCCAGCCATGAGGTTGCATCCCAGGGCTTTTGGCAGCGGAAACTTTCTTTGGACCTCTGGCCCTGGGCTGAGGAGGGGCCAGGCCCCACCCATGGCAGGTGTCCAGGGGTGGTGCAGGGCAGGAGCCCTGGGGAAGGTGTGGTGGGAGCACCAAGGGCAGCACAGGGCAGCCCAGTCCTGCTCCGGGTGTGGGACATCTCCCACCCAACCCAGGCTGCTGGTAAAGGCTGGTAGAGAGATTTCCATCTTGGATCCCACTGGCTCTGGACAAGTTTGATGACAAACCTTGATAAACTTGGATCCTGACTCCCTGTGGTGGTGGCAAGGCGAGAGCCTTCACCAGGGCGGTGCTTTCCATCCTTCGCCTTGTCCCTCTGCTCCTGCACATTGCCCTGCTTTGTGCAGCAGCTAAAAATAATTGCTAGCAAGGTGTGAGGCTGCCCTGGGGGCAGGGGACAGGGAGGGAAGCCCTGTGTGTGCAGGAGAAACCGGACTCCTCCAGCTGCAGCAGCCTGTCCGTCACGCAGGCAGCAAGTGCCGGGGGCTCGGGCTCGCTCTGGGTGCTCACTGGCTACAGAAATAAACAGGCTCTGTGAATGCCTCTTGCTAGCCTTGACTTTTTGGCTCGTCTCTGTATTTTTAGCCTCAGGACACTCTGTCCCCAAGGCTGGAGAGGACCTGCGTTGTCTCATACCTCTCCCAACGTGTGAAGCCAGCTCTCGCCCTTCCCTGCTCCCGATTTAGCAGAGGGGAGGGGGGCAGTGCTGCTGCTTCCCACTGGCACCCGTGCAACTGGGGACCTGGGATGTGAATATCCCTTTGTCTGGGAGTTGATTTATGGTTCTGATGACTAAGATGGTTGTTCAGTGTGGAGAAAAGGAGGCTTGGGGGGACCTCCTCAAATTCTCCAACTCCCTGACAGGAGGGTGCAGCCAGGTTGGTCTCTGCTCCCAGGTGGCAAGGGACAGGATGAGAGGAAATGGCCTCAGGTTGTGCAAGGGGAGGTTTAGGTTGGAGATTAGGGAAAATGTCTTTCCAGAAAGGGTGGTCAAGCCCTGGAACACACAGTCCAGGGCACTGGTGGAATCATAGTCCCCGGGAGTGTTCAAAAAACATGTGGGTATGGGGCTTAGGGATGTGGGTTAGTGGTGGGCTTGGCATTGTTGGACTCACTTGTCTTAGAGGTCCTTTTCAGCTTTAATGATTCTGTGGTTCCAAGTGAAGGAAGAAAACCCCACACTTGATTACATCCAGCACATTGCACAATTTCTTTGTGTTTCACTGAGAGGGGGACAAGTTTTGGAGTTTATTCTCTTTTATTTAGAAGTAGAGAATGATTCAGCACAATGCAAAATTAAATGTAACTTTGAATAAAGGTTCAAATGTTCTTCCATTCGCCAAGTGCTGGGACAAGCACATGATTCATGGTGTGGTGCTTCAGTCATGCTGAGTCCACCTTAGCATCCTTCTCTGCTTGTGCAGCAGAACCCACCTTTCCAGGCAGCTGAGCCCTTGGATTAACCTGGGTTTGGAGCCTCCTGAGCATCTTCACCCTGCTCCTTGTCACTGTCTGGGGTGGCTTGAGGGCTTAGCTCCTCTCCATGCCCTGTCCTCCCTGTCTGTGCCCTGAAGGGCTCCTCAGACGCTCCCTTGGGCCTGGACTCAGCTGAAGTGTGTGCAGGGCTCCCTGCGTGGGATTCAGGCTCCTTGTGGGTTCCAGATGTGCTGGAGCACTTTGGTTGGAGCACAAAAGCCCACGAGCTGCAGCTGGGCAGTACCACAGGCCTGCCCAGCACCGGGGCTGCCAGCCCTGCTGCCCGTGCTGTAAGCTGAGCTGGGATTGTTCCTGCTGCCAGCTGTGCCAGCCTGGCCGGCCTGAGCTCTGTTGTTTGTGCCCTGCTGACGCGTGTCCCTGTGGGATTGTATGACCTGTCCCCAGGGAGGGCCATGCGAGGGCACGGGCTGCTGGAAGGCCTCAGCACCCCTGCTCCTGATAGGCCGTGGAGATGCAATTTTGTCTCATCAGGAGGTCCCAAGGTGAGTGGGGGTGCTGGAGTGAGTCCCAGCAAGGCTGTCCCTGCGTTCCCATCCCCACCTTGCAGGTGGCGTGGTGGGAAGCGACACCTCAGGGTGACAGAGGGGAATTATTTGGTCAGACAGATGAAAAGCAAGACAGAGCAGAGGCTGGTGCAGGTTTTGGTCACCATGAGCAGGCCCAGCTGCTCCTCAGGTCTCTGGGAAGATGGATCACTGCTGGGTGGTGCTTCTGTTCCAGGATATTTTGACAGCTTGAGCTTTGCCCTTCTTGTCCTCTGCCAAGAGAGGGTGGTGTGGGCTTAGCAGAGAATCAGAAACCCCAGGATGGCTTGGGTTGGAGGCGCCTCAAAACCCATCCCATTCCACCCCCTGCCATGGGCAGGGACACCTTCCACTAGCCCAGGCTGCTCTGAGCCCCGTCCAACCTGGCCTTGGACACTTCCAGGGATCCAGGGGCAGCCACAGCTCCTCTGGGCACCCTGTGCCAAGGCTCTGGGTTGTGCTGTTATCCCACTGCACACCAGGCTGGGAGAAGGCACCATGTGCTGCACAAGGCTTAGCTGATTTTCATTAAAGCAGAACTATGTACAGATTTTGGGGGGCAGCCATACAGTTCCTTAAAAGAGGCTGCTGCTGGATTTTCCTGCGCATTATTCCCTGCCCTCCCTGTGCAACTGGTGCTCCCCAAGCTCATAATTCCCTGTCCGAGTGCTGAGCTGAACAGCTGAGAGTTTCTGCATTTTTTAATGGCTCTCTACTGTGCCTGAATTAATGGAAAAATGAACTGAAACCAAGATGAAGGTATTGAAGGGAGAGGATGACAAATTGGCTTTGGAGCATGGCAGCAACGAGCACTGTCAGGGGTTCACGCGCTGACCTTTATCTAAACAGAACTGTATGTAACAGATAAGAATATTTAACAATAATTAATGTCACATCAGTGCCGAGAACAAAATGACTACATCAAACGGGCAAGAAATCCACTGCAAATTACTCAAAAGAGAAATGTCAGCTCCTCCATATCTGCAACCTGCCTCGTGCTGATGGGGCTGGAATGAGCCGGGAGGGCACGCAAGGAGAGGAGCTATTAAAAATGATTTAGGGACTGGGTGATGTGTGCAGGAATGGAAACAGCAGCAGCTCTGCTGGACCGGAGTCGTGAACAATCAAACACCGAACCGAGCTGGTAATTGGGTGTGGGAGAAATGTGTACAAACCAATTATCCCCACTGCTGAAGTTCTGACAGGCTGCTCAGGGCTTCTCTTCCCTTTCCCGTGTGTCTCCGGGGTGTCCCGCTGTGCTGGGATTCAGCAGGCACTGCCCTGCTCCCTGAGCCCCCCTTCACCTTTTACAGACAGGAGAAGCCGTCTGGCTGGGGATGTCGAGATGTTTTTCATTCCCTGTCCAAGCTGCGGTTATCCCAGCTCCCCAGGAGCTCTGGGGGTGTCTGGGGCTGGCACGGCGCTCCACAGGCAGTGTCAGTGCTGGGGAGGGATGCAGGGAAAGCCGCTGGGCTCCAGGGGATGCCTGTGCTCTGCCTGGGACAGGGAGGGCACTCTGCCACCCCTCATTTGATTTCAAAACGAATGGTGGTCCATGGACCATTCTCCAGTGGTGGATTTCATCGGGGACAACACCAGCTGAGTGAGGAGTTAACCCCCTCCTGACCTGCCTCCTGCTGCAGAGCATCCCTGGCCCTGGACATTTCATAAAGTCAGGGAATGGTTTGGGTTGGAAGGGACCTTAAAGCTCATCCCATCCCACCCCCTGCCATGGGCAGGGACACCTTCCACTGTCCCAGGGTGCTCCAAGCCCTGTCCAGCCTGGCCCTGGACATTCCCAAGGATGGGCCAGCCACAGCTTCTCTGGGCAGCCTGTTGCACTCAATCTGCTCAGCCCAGACATTGTGAGAATATTGGGAATATTCAGCTATTTCACAAGTCTAGTAAAAAGCTTGACCAAGTTACATTTTTATTCTAAAGGGACCTTTGTGCCCATCCTAATGAATTATTTCCTCACCGTAAATTAATTTACCAGCATGGCCACGTCTGGGAAGTGTTACCAGCCTCAATGGGTAGAGGTGAGCACAGAGCTGGAGCCCAAGGTCACGAAAGGAGTCTGGGGAAGAGCCAGGAGCTGCTCCTGAATCCCTTGAATTTTTGACTGGTACAGTAAAGGCCAGTGCTGTCACCCACCCACAGTCCTGCTGCCCACTAATAAGTTTTGTTGTCAGCATTTTGCTGGTGGGAGGAGGCAGCCAGGCGCCTCTGGATTAGCCAGGGTGTGAAAAATGGCTTTCCAACTGGCCTGGTGACCTCCTGACAGCAGGAGAGAATTCACAGGCAGAAGGTGGAGACATCAAGGCATAAAATTAGGGACGATGAGGAGCTGTGTCTTTGCCCCTTGAAGTGAAGCAGGAAAACCTGTCCCTGCTCCCGTGCTGGCCTGGGACGTGGTTTAGGGTTTCCCTTACAGAAGACGCTCCTGTTTGCCTCATGCAAGGCACATCCTGCTCCCAGCCAGGCTCTTGGAGCAGGACAGTGTGAGAGAGGTGGGAGCAGCACCCAGCAGCCAGCTCCCAGCACATCTTCAGAGCAGCATCCTGGCCGAAAAGGTCGGTCAGGAAAAGTGTCTGATGTGCTCAGGGGCTAAAGAAACCCAGCCCAAGGTGGGATGAGCAGAGAAGTGATGACTGAAGGATCTAAGCAGCCTCCCCTTGGCAGGGAGTTGGAACGAGATGATCTTCAAGGTCCCTTCCAACCCAAACCGTGCTGTGATTCTGTGAGTATGGATCCACTGGGGAGAAAATGTGACATTTAAAGATCACTTAAGACTGAAGCCAAACTGAGGTCTTGCTTACAATGAAAGGCTGTGAATTTGCATCAGAATACAGGAGCAGGGCTTTGACA
The DNA here is from genome assembly GCA_013397775.1 of Eulacestoma nigropectus. Taxonomy (NCBI): domain Eukaryota; kingdom Metazoa; phylum Chordata; class Aves; order Passeriformes; genus Eulacestoma; species Eulacestoma nigropectus. The sequence goes on from VZTE01002328.1 coordinate 140,748, forward strand.
GGACAGGCAGTTAATTAAAGTGCATCAGTTAAACGGGGTTCCTCCCTATTTTGTCTCCCATGAGAGGAGGTGCAGAAAAGGAACTTGGTAGAAAAATAGATTTCAATAAACCCAGGGTGTTAGAGATAACATCTGGAGAAGCACTAGGGGCAGAGACCTCTGCTCTGATGCTTCAGGCATCTCTTTTCCAGGAGGAACACTCACACTTCCAGTGAGCCACTCTGCCTTTGGCATGACGCAAATGGTTTGGTTTCTCCAGGATTCCTGCTGGTCTCTCCCAGTGTCTCCCAGGGCTCAGGGGTCACACTCACTCCCTGGTTTTATGCCCAGGAGAGGCTGGGGCACAATCAGATCCAAGCTCCCAGCTCACATGGAAAGCTGGAGCAGTTCTCAGCACAGAGGGACACACGTGAGGATTCTGCTTCGCAGCTTCTTCAGATGGAAAATTCTCAGCCACGGAAGCTGTTTTGGGAAGGCTTGAGCCAACTGAGCTGCCTTGAGTTCCGTGGAGACTCCCCAGCAGCTCAGAAGATGAACTCCAGGTTTCCCTTTCCTTGCAGCGAGGAGCACAACACATCCATAAGCTCTCCTTGCTCTTCTTTGACCCTGCTCTCTGCAGGTCATCTGAAACCCCGAGCATAAAGTGATTTATCACACTGCACATGGAGAGAGGGGCTGGGAGACCTGAGGGAAAGCAGAAACCCTCTCCCACCTGACTCAGCTCCCAAGGCAGACATCAGCACCTTGATCAGGGACAGGATGCCCAGGAATGGCTGGAGTTGTGTCAGGGCAGGTTTAGGTTGGATATCAGGATAGCTCTGCATCACCTGAACCTTGGCTGTGCTGATGATTTTCCCCTCTCCATCCTCAACACCAGCACCAGCCCTGCCCCATCATTTCAGGGACCATTGCTGGGACCATTTCAGGGGCCTTTCTCTTCCTTTCAAACCCCTTGGCTTCCCTGAGATGCCATTTCTTCTCACCCATTTCAAAAGTCAGTTTTTCAGAGAAGTTTGAGAGGAGAGAGCAAGAGAGAACCCAAAGGGAACAGGAGTTTCGAAGTGGCACCCCCTGGTTCTCTCTGAGACACGCTGCTGGTGTCAGCACATCCAGAGCTGGTGCCACCTCACACCTGCTCCACACTTGTTTTTAAATGACACATAATTATGATAGGCACTGCAAGGATGGAGCTTTATCCCCAATTAAATGGCATCTGGTGTCTTTTCATTTCCTGCCCCAGCTGAGGAGCAAATCCCTGGAGAGCAAGATCTTTAACGAAGTAGGAGGTGCCTGTGTAATTAAAGGTGATCCTATTTGCTAGAAGAAAATCAGTGCTGATTCCTGGTGTTTCCAGAATGCTGGGCTTGTGTGTGATGCCCTGGGAGTGTTTCAGGTGACTGGAAGGGCTGATGGCAGGATCCCAGGTCAGATGCCAGAGCATTCCATGTGGGATAGCTGCTGCTCGGAGATGTCTGGGTGCCGCTCCAGCACTGGGCTTTACTTTTACTCTTTCCTTTTCCTGGAGTCCCCTGTTGATCCTGATGTCAGTGGGACAGCCCAGGAGAGGGAGAGGGGCAGCCTTGGCCCCCTGTGTCCATCCTGCAGCCCTTTGGCTGAGCAGGAAGGGCACTTCTTGGAAACCCCCCTGTAGGATCCTTCTCGGTTTGGACGGTTGGGACGGATGGAGACGAGAGATCTCTGAAGTCAGGTCTTAGAGCATGAGGTTTATTGCTCAGGGCTTGGGTATAGGGGGCCTGCTCGGAGCTGCCAGCCACAGCTAGAAGCAGGCCAGGAAAGCGGGAAGCAATAGAGAGAGAGAGTAAAGAAGAAGAAGTGCCAGAGCGTATGTGTAAGAGGTGTAAGAGCTGTAAGAGCTGTAAGAGAGAGTGTATAAGAGGTGTAAGAGAGAATGTATAAGAGAGCGAGGTTCTCGTTTACAATACAATAAATCTTCTTCTGTGTTGAATATTCTAATTTTCATCAACCAATCTAGTACAAGATACAAATCCTATAGCATTTACATACAGCCTATAAGAATCATGGCATTACCATACTGTGTTATATTTTAAACCCCAAAAACTACTCTTTGGACCCCTTCTGCCAAGCTAGCAGGGTCTGCTTTGACCCTTGGACCCTTGTGCTGGCAGAAGGTATTGTTCAATCAAAGGGGATTACCTTCAGTCGGCCATACCATTGTTTTCCAGTTGTTCAGTGACTAAGGCCTGGTATCTCAAAGTGTGCTTTCATTTCAATCTCACTTATAGTTTCCATATTCTCAGCATCTTTTGCCAGGCAATCATAAGGCTTTCCTGGTTCATCTTCCCCAACACCCCCCCAAAAAAACCCCATCTTTTTACAGGTCCTCTGCCCTCAGCAGTCAGCAGTGGGTACGGAACTGTGGCTTTAGGGAAATGAGGAGGTGTTTTTGGCAGGGTGTGGTGCTGGGTGACACTCACTGTGCTGTGTTGGACACCACATTCCAGCCCCACAGCTGTGCTGGGGCACGTTCCTTTTGCTGCTCCATCAAAATTTAGCCCAGTGTGTGGAGTCCCTGCCCCGAGGGCAAGTCTTGGCTTTTGAAGGGTCTGTGATACATCTTAGTGAGGATCTGCGCTGTTCCATCCCTTCTTCCCTCCCCCAGCTCCCTCAGAATACCATCCAGCCTCGGGATTTATTGCCTTCAGTGCGTTTCATTTGCTCTTGGAGAACTTCTGTTTAATCTTTATGCCCGTTATCATTCAGGGAGAGAAGGGAAAGGCTTGGGGAGCCCAGAGTGAAAATAAACCAGCACATTTTAGTGCAGTTACTTTGTTCAAAAGATGCTGTGTTTTGGCAGAGCACTTGCCTCCATTCTCCTTCACTTTTGCATTGTGAGTTGAAGTGATTCTACAAAAATGATGGGACGGGGCACTCAAAGGATCAACTCCAGCCTTGCAAGGCCTGGGCTCAGCTGCTTTTGCTGCCTGAATTCCGTAGGACTCGCACAGTAAAGGGGAATTCAGTGTAAGAGCAGGGAATGGCCTTAAACTGAAGGAGGGTAGATTTAGAGTAGAGATTAGGAAGAAATTCTCCCTTGTGAGGGTGGGGAGGCCCTGGCACAGGGTGCCCAGAGAAGCTGTGGCTGCCCCTGGATCCCTGGCAGTGTCCAAGGCCAGGCTGGACTCTGGGGCTTGGAGCAGCCTGGGACAGTGGAAGGTGTCCTTTTTTCAGCTCTCTGGATTTTGCTCTTGGTGAGGTTTTTCTATGGCACCTCTTTGCTGCTTCCACTCCAGGTTATCAATCAACTTCTTAGACCTCATCCAGGTCTAACTTAACATCTTTAGGGGCACAAAGAGCTGAGCATCCATGCTTTGCACTGTGAGGAGCAGCACTGGACACCCTGTCTGGACCAACACTGCTGCTCCAGGAGCTTCTGCCAATGAGCGCTGAGGGTGACCCAGGCAAGAAATGCCTTAGAAAGTCCTGCAGTTTCCACTTCTGAATCCTGGGTATGGTCCCACCTGGCACATCTCCCATGCTGGGCAGGTCAGCCAGGTATCTCAGCCATGGCAGGGAATGAAAAGCACCTTGATTTAAAGTTCCAGGGGGATTTGGGGCATCTCAGGGGATACAGAGGAACCGACTTAAAGCAGAACATTTCAATTCCATCAAGGGGTAGTTTCAAGTTGGCCTAGCCCAAAGTAAAATCTTCTGTTTTGAAAGCACATTTTCCAAATATTAAATGAATAAATAAACAAAACTATGAAAACGTTTTGCTGTGGGATATGTCACTTTGAAGAAACTCTTTTTTTCCCCCTAAGCAAATCCCAGCCGTCATGACCAAAAATTCCTGCCTGCCTGTATCCTTGTTCTCTGCCAGCATTAACCCGATGGAGCAGTTTTTGTGGGATTTCTGGTGCCCCGAGCCAGCCCGAACCACCCCCCACAGTGCTCGGCCCTGGGAACACAACCACCTCTGTCTGCTCTGCTTCCAGCTCCGTGCTAAGCAGCTCAGAGTCTTAGCTCGGAAACTCCCAGCTCTGATCCTTGCAGACAGCAGCAGCTTTGCTTTCCAGCACTGCACACCCTCGCAGAAAGTCGTGGATTATCTGCTTACCCTCCCTCCATGTCCTGGTTCCTGCAGGGTGAAGAAGCCCAGAGAGGAGCTGCGCCTGCTCCCGCTCCGGGAACGGCCAGAGTGACAAACCCCAAGTGCCCAGCCAGCCCCGGTGAGTGACCGTGTCTCTGTGTGCTCTTGGGTGTGAGGAGTGCTGGGAGAGATCCCTGTGATTCCCAGCTGTGGGACTCAGCAGTGGGATTTGGGGCAGGAGAGGTACAGGTGCTTTCATTCTGGGGTCGGTCTGAGGATTCCTCCCTTGGAGGCTGCTGGGAGAGGCTGATTGTCCCTCACCCTGGCCCAGTGGGAGTGTTCAGGGAGTCGGAGGCTGCTGGATTTGCTGAGAACCTGCCCCTGTCCCCGGTGCTGTTGGTGATGGAGTTGGGATCACTTTAACCCCGGGCAGGTGGTGGAGTCCCCATCCCTAGAGGTGTCCAGGGAAAGTCTGGATGTGGCACTCAGTGCCATGGTCTGGTTGACAAGGCGGTGTTTGGTCAGAGGTTGGACTCAATGGTCTCAAAGGTCTTTCCCAGCCTAATTCTGTGGTTCTGTGAGTCTGTGATTACGCTCTGTGGGTTGTTCTGGACACGGGTTTTGGCATGTCTGCATTTTCGATTCATTGCTTGTGTTGCTTCTGAAAGTTCTGTTTGCAGTTTGTCGTGGTGGAGGTGAAAACGAGTGTGACTTGTGAGTAACCTGGAGCTGGACTCTGCTCCTGACTCCCCTGTGCACATCCCAGAGCAGGGGGGTGGGGAATGCTGTGCTTGGGGCAGGCAAGGTACAGAGCTGGTGCGTGGGGCTGGGCATCCCAGAGTTTGGTCACCTCTGGTGCTGTCTCTGCGCGGGGGAAGCAGAGCAGCCTCTGGCACCTGGGCTGGGAGGAAACGTTCCCGTGGTATTTCCTGGGGCACCAGCACGTTGGGACTGTGTTTGTCAGTGCTTAGGTCAGGACAGAGGAGTTCCTCATCCCCAAAGGGTACAGGGGTGTCCTCAGGCCACGATTTAGGAAGATAACCAGCTCCAAATGCCAACAGACTGTCAGGACATGAGCTTAGCATCCCCCAGACCTAGCTTGGCCAGGGGGCTGAGCTGAAAGCACCTCTGTGAAGCAGAGGTTTTATCGAGGGATGGGGAAGGATTTAGGGAACAGGTCCAGTGGCAGCATGACCTAAGGGTTGGGAAATGCTGGCCTGGGAATGACTGTGGCTGTTGGAAATTTGCTGTGCTTCCTCAGCAATGAGGTCAGGGAGGGCTGGAGCTGGGAGGGCTCTGCCTGCTCTGCTGGGAGTTTTGTTGTGGTAACAATGGATTAGGAGGACTTGAGGGGAGTAAAACCTGGAGTTTGCTTCAGCAGAGGGTGAAGATTTCAAGGTGTCCTCATTCTGTGCTCAGCTCATGGCAGGAAGATGCAGCAGTGTGAAGTTTGCAACAGTGAATTTTCTCTTCCAGTTCCTGGGCAAATGGATGAAAGCAGAAATTACAGATTAACAGAGGGGTTAAGGAAAGGACCTTAAAAACCATCCAGTTCCACCCCCTGCCACAGGCAGGGACCCTTCCACTATCCCAGGTTGCTCCAGGCTCCGTCCAAGCTGGCCTTGGGCACTTCCAGGGATCCAGGGCTTCTCAGTTTCCAGTTCAGCAGGGGTTGCAGAACTCGTGTTTTAATTGGTATCACAGTTGGTGTTTCCCTTTGGAACTTGCATAGAAGAAAGGAAAAATAAATGTGATCAGATAAAACTTCTTATGACAGAGGTGGGAGCTCTGCTGCTGTGTGATGGACCCCTGGAGATACCACACAGAGAAAATAAGGATCTTATTTGGAAATCTAATCCAGGAAACTCCAAATAACAGCAGGGAAAAGATTCACCTGAACTTCTACAAATGAAAATGAGGCAGTTGAGGGAGAAAGGGAACTTGGGTTTGATCAGATTTGTCTAAAACCATTTTCTATTCCAGCTTAGTGTACCTGCCCGTGGTGGTAGTGAGGATATTTTGACACAAAATATTCTGGCACACAGATATGTTGTACAAATGACCTGGCTAAAAACCCTTGTCTGCATGACTAAGACAGCTCCTGTACCCTAATTCCACAGACCAGGATTTAACTCAGCAAATGAAATTGCAGGATTTGGCAGCATTGGAGAAATACACAGTTTTTTACTATTGAAGATATTTTTATTAAGAACGCTGCAAGAAATTTTTCCAAGTTTTGTTTTGGCTGTTGGCATATTCAGTAGGGTTTTAAAGCGTGGACCCTTCCTTTTGTACAAGGTATTTACTGTAAGTGGAGGAAAGTGTCTTTTATCCAGCAAGTTCTTCCCTTTCTCAGGACTCCTGAGCCCCTGAACACTGCTGGCTGATCATTTGCTCTCTCATTTTTCACTTCTCCCTTCACTTACTGGTGGCACACAGAATAAAGGTTGATTCCAGAAGGAGCTGCAGAGCTCCCTTTTCCTTGGGAAATATTTCAGTGGGGAAATATCTGTCATTCAGGCAATTGGAGAAAAACATAGAGAGCGACTGGAGAACGAGGAAGGCTGATGAAAATGCCCATTATTGTGGGAATGCAGGGAAATTGTTGGAAATGGCTGGTACAGGGTCCATCCTTACAGGGCTGGGAGTGCCCCGTAATGAGAGGACACGGAGCATCCTTAGGTGGCTCAGCAAAAACGGGATGGCTGAAGTTTTCTGCCTGTCTCAGAAAAAGCCCAAGGTGAAGGGGACCATCAGGGCTCTGAGCACAGATAAATCCAGACTCTAATCACCTGCTCAGGTCGTTATCAGCTCGGCAGTTCCTGTCTCGCCAGGATTAGGGGGCACGGGCGGCCCTTTAAGCTACGATCTGTGTGACCTTCTTAGCACTCCGTGGGCCAAGGAAGGAAGCGATGTAACAGGTTCTTAATTTAGAGAACACCAGGTCAGGAGGAGGTTACAGGTCCTGGAACCTGGTGGGGGCAGGAGCTGGGAAGGGCTGCAGGACGTGACCCTCACAGGGCTCGTGGTCAAGCCTAAAAAAGCCAGACTCTGGGATTGAGTTCCTCTCTGTGCCTAAGGTGCCTCTGACAGGGAATAGGTGGTTGGATCACTTGGGTTGGAGCTCATTCCAGAGGCTCCACAGATGTTGTGAACCACCAGAAACCATCAGGCTATGGAGGACACAAGCAGAAATTCCCCCCAAAACTCACTCTCCCCAGTCTTTATCTGCTGTAAAAAAAATTCAAGTTAAAGCTCGTGTTCCGAGTAGGCTCCCTGGAAGGATAGCCCTTGTCTGTGCTGGGAATGATCTCATGGCATGTGCAGTACTCAGGAGTGGTTGGCTGGAGGATGTTCCCAAGGCTCTGGGGAAGGTCTTGGCTGGAGTGGGTTCACTCTTGTCCCATGGGAGTGGGCCATGGAGCCCACCTGGCAAAGGCAGGGTGGGAGGAGAGCTCTCCTCACACAGAGACCCCAGTCCCTGACCACTCTCTGCAGGGAAGCAGATGAGTTTTGGGACATTCTTGGCACAGTCTGTAGTGAAAGCAAAGCACAGAATCCCAGAATGGCTTGGTTTGGAAGGGACCTTAAAGCCCATCCAGTGCCACCCCCTGCCACGGGCAGGGACACCTTTCACTGTCCCAGCTTGCTCCAAGCCCCGTCCAGCCTGGCCTTGGACACTCCCAGCATGAGGGGTGTTTTGGTTGAGGATGATTAGGGGTCATTTAGTGTTCCCACACACCAGGAGTGGGGTCTGCAGGCTCAGCTCCTGGTGTTGTCCAGCTCTGAAGCTGTCAGGGGTGGAGCCATCCCCTCCCTGTGCCCCCACTGCCTGTGGGAGCTGAGCTGGGCTGGCTGGGAGTGGGGACCAGGCAGTCCCAGCAAGGGTCAGGTTTTCCAGTGAGAGCCAAGTCCTGACACTCTGAGCTGCCATTTTTGATGCTGAAGCCTTAGGAGGGGGACACTGGGTGCGTGAGAGAAGAAGAGGTGCTAATTAACCCTTTATAGACACCCTCGTGGCTCTACCCCTGGGCTTACCAGGGCTTTGAAATAAGCAAATTACTGCCTGAATCTCAGCTGCTCTGCCAAGGCAATAGGAGAGATGCCAGGTGATGGATGCAGGACAGGACCCTCCTGCTCAGGACCTTGATGGTGAGTGGAACGTTGTGTGACTCAGCAGTGTCCTGCAATCTGGGAAGAGCAGAGTGTTGGGTGTTATTTAAGGGCTGTAAGGCTGAACAGAAAATCAGCAGAATCATGTTTGGTTCCTCAGACACGAGTTCCCACATGATCCAGTGCGTTGCACCACACCTGCTTTGGGATGGAAAACCTGGAGAAGCCACAGAAACTCGAGCACGTGTGGGATTGTAAACCTGTACATTCAGGCAGAAGTGCTCTGCTCAAAGAAAGCCATGGGTTAAAGTAGCGCCTTCCTGAGCCAGTGATTCATCTCTAGAGCTGAGCTGGTTTTCTGTGATCAACTCAAATGTTTGATTCTTTGAAGAGCTGAGCAGGCGATTCATAATGAACACTCAGTTTTCTGCAAATCTTGATCTCATTGAAATATGATGTCGATTTAAATTATCTGGCTGGAGGATTTTTGGTTTTCTTTTTTCGTTCCTGGATTTCCTTTTCTAAATCATCTGTTTCTCAGAGCTTCTCAAGACTTGGAGGTTAATTCAAATTAAGGCAGTGCGTGAATGGAAAATGTAAAATCTTTTCCCAAATAACTGCTTGTGCAAACACCAGACCTTCTTCTGCCGTGGCTGTGCTCAAACTTTGGGTGAAGATGTTGGCAGAATGTCCTCTCCTGACTGGGTGCGGCTTTCTGGCTGCATCCCTGAGTTCTGGAGCTGGAATGTGAGTCAGAAAGGAGGGAGTCAAAGGGGTGCCTTAAAATGAAAGTACAAAAATAGATCTCCCTGCACGTGTTTTCTCAGCTTCCCCTTACAAGGCTGTGTTGCTGTGTGCTGGATGGGATGTGATGGCTCTGGCCTTGGCACATGCATCAAACACGACACACGAGCATGGATTTCAGGGGTTATTTTAAGGAGACAAATAAGGGTTAGCAAGAAATGCAGAAAAGATAAACAGTGAGGTGGCCACAGTCCTCCATCTATAGGAATCCAGGCTTGAGATTTGCTTCCAGCTCAGCCTGAACTGGAGATTTCAGGAAATGAGCCAAAAAGTTGTTTATTTTGCCATTTCATCATCAGATGTGCTGCTTCCGTGAGGCACTGACCTTTCCCAGGCAGTGCTGTGACAAAAGATGTGCTGAAACCTCAGGGACCTTGTGCTGCCTGGAGAGGTTGGGCTGTGCCATCCAGAGGATGGGAGATGATGCCACGAGCCCTGTGTTTATGATGAGCTGTCTGAGGTAGGGCGTTGGGGTTTTTTCTGCTAAAATCCTTTCTTTTTAGTTTCTTCCTGAGGGTGGAGGTTCCATTGGAAAATCAGGGTCAGTGGATCAGTGAGGCTGGCCTTGGGATGTCCTGGGCAAGCTTGCAGGACTGATGTGAGTCTCCAACTTTCCTCTGGTAGGTGAACTCTGTAGAGATCCCCAGGGAATGGGCACGGCCCCGAGGCTGCCAGAGCTCCAGGAGCGTTTGGACACCACTGCCAGGGATGCCCAGGGTGGGGTTATTGGGGTGTCTGGGCAGGGCCAGGGGTTGGACTGGATGATCCTGTGGGTCCCTTCCCACTTAGGACATTCCATGATTCTTCAGGATAAACACTTGATCGTGGGCTGTTCCTACCCCCTCCCAGGAGAGAGACACAGAGGGACTGTGGCAGCCTTGGTCTCTTGCCTGTTTTTCCTGTTGTACTGGGAAATTCCTGCCTTGTAATCAAACCTTGTTTCATTCCTCCACATCTTTCCCTAAAAGCCTGGGTTTGCTGTGCTGTGTGGAGCCAGGACGCCTGCACCCTGTTCAGCTTCCATGGGTTATCTCCTCAGAGAATCTTGGAATCATTATGGTGGGAAAGGACCTCCAAGATCAAGTTCAACCCTTAACCCAGCACTGCCAAGCTCATCACTAACCATGTCTCAGAGTGCCACATCCACATGTTTTTTGGATACTTCCATGGACAGTGACTCCACCGCTGCCCTGGGCAGCCTCTTCTGATGCCTAATCACCCTTTTAATGAAGAAGTTTCCCCCAATATCCAATTTGAATCCCCCCTGGCACAACTTGAGGCTGTTCCCTCTTGTCCTGTCCCTTGTTCCCTGGGAGCAGAACCCAGAGTTGTGGAGAGCCAGAAGAAACCCCCCCCTTTTCCCCTCTCTTTACATCCCAGCTTCCCTGAGCCTGTACCTGCTCCCTGTTAGGAGTGGGGTGTAATGAACCATCCCTTGGCTTCCCACAGTTCTGGCCTGAAGCCAAGGAGAATTTTGTCAGGGCAGGGAGAGGTTTGTGGGCCACTGAGCTTTCTCTGCTGTTGTTAATTATCCATCACTTCTTGCCCTACTTTCCCTCCAAGCCTTCCCTGCCTGCTCAGTGTCCGCTGGGGCTCGGGAAGGTCCTCGTGCTTCTCTGGGCTGGGTGGCTCAGCCCCACAGAGATGTTCCGAATCTGTTCCTTGTCCGACTTTGCCTGTCACTGCCGTGCCTTGATCTTCCTTGTACCCCTCCTGCTAGATCCAAAAAGTCTGCTGCATTCTTTTTTTTTTTTTTTTCCCCCATTTGCTTGTCATAGCTTTGAATGCCTTTATTATTCCCACTTCCCTCCTCTGGCAGAGGTGTCTCTGTTTATAATCTTCTTAGCACTGAGGCAGCCTGTTCATTTCAAAGAAAGCTGCTTTAAAGGCAGGTGTGAGCCAGACTTGGCCGATTCTTTCTGTTCCCCTGTAGCTTGAAGGGCCTGAAAATATTCCTGTAATCATTTCACAGAATCCCAGGATGGTTTGGGTTGGAAGGGAGCTTAAAGCTCCTCTTGTTCCACCCCTGCCACGGGCACCTTCCACTATCCCAGGTGATTCAGGGAATGGGCTGCAGAGCTTTGGGCTGACCCCATGCAGCTCTTGGGTGATGGGCCCAGGACACAAATGGGACTTCAGGCAAGTTCTGCTCCCCCCATGCTCGAGGGAGGTGCCTGAGCTGTTCTCTCTCCACCCAGCCCTTGTCCAGCTCTGGCTCTCCCAGTGCATGGCACTGCTGTGTTCAGAGTGGAACATCTCCCGTGTCCAAGGGCTCAGCCCAGGACAGTCCTAGAAGGAAGCAGCGTGTCCCCCTGTGCACTCAGACCTGCCATTCAAGCCCTGATGGCCACTGGACTCCGTGGGGATGTGAGTCTGTGCTTTTCCTGTGGCCTCACCCAAATCCTGCCGGTCCCACCAGCCTGCAGAAGGCAGCAGGCTGCATCCCCCCGCCATGGATGGGCCAAACTGGGCTGCAGCAGCCAGGGCTGGTGAATTCTACTCAGGAGCTGGGGGATGGCTGCAGGGATGGCTGCAGGGAGCCTGGGGGTGCATTTGGCAGAGCCAGAGAGAAGTCCTGGGGGCAGCCAGCTCCAGTCTGCGCCGCTCAGGCCTTCCCTGCATCTGTGCAGACACACGTGGAACGCAGCCAGGGAAATTGTCCCACCCTGCAGCAGCACCGTGTCCCTCCTGCAGGGCACAGGGGCAGGGGAAGGGGACAGCAGCAGGCAGATGGGGAACTCAGTACCCTGCTGCTGAATTTGGCTACAAAAGCCAAGGAGTGAAGTTTACTATGCCAGCACCTCCTTCTGTAGGAGACTTCTTTTCTTCTCCGATGCTTTCCTGCTTCTCAGAGTCTGGAAATGCATCTGTCGTTTACCTGACCCTCCCATGCGGTCACAGCCTTTACAGCCTCTGCCTTGGCTCCTATTACACTTCCCAAAGCCTCTTCATTGCCTGGCTCCTCTAATCTTTCCAGGAGCACCCATGTTTTATGCCTTGGTTATGCCTCTCTTCCTTTTAATTAATTTTTTACAGTGCCTTGCTTGTCCCCGTTGCCCTTTTTGATTTAATTTATTGCTCACTAGCCATCACAACACCTGGGCAAGCCTTTAATTTATCTCTTCCTGTGTCCTGTGCCCCTCCTCTGTCCTCTCCCATTATTGATTTCTCCAGTTTGATTTCACCCTGCGCTTGCCAGCGTTGTCTCCCACCCTTCCCTCCCACTCAGAATTGCTTGGATGAGTTCCCCCC
>VZTE01002328.1:153050-238578 GCA_013397775.1 Eulacestoma nigropectus
CCCCCCCTCCTTGCCCAACAGAGCTGAGATTGCTGCTTTTTGGATCCCCCCCCGCCTTGCTTGGGCTTGACTTCCACCCCAAATGTCTCAAAATTAACTCTGGGTAATTCCCATCCCATTGCTGTGCTAAGGAAAAGGTCCTTTCCCAGATGGAAGGGCTTGATGGCCATGACCTGGTGTAGCTTCTCTGCTGAGTTTCCTGCAGGCAGGGAGGTGTTCCAGGGACAGGGATGGCTCAGACCTCGCTTGGTTCCAGCTCTGAACAAGGAGGGAAGTCTGTGCTCCCAGCAGCTCTTTGTTCCAGCCATTATCCTGGAGATGAGGATGTGCAGCTGAACCTGCCCTGGAGAGGCCTGGCTGCTCCCAGCCCAGCTCTCCTGCTGCTCTGGAGCTTTTTCCTGGCCTGCATTTGAACAGTGAGGAAACTGTGGAAGGAAAGAGGGAATAAATTGCTTTTCTTCTATCTTTTAGCTACCCTCTGGCTGCCACAGCCCAGCTCCCCAGAGCTCAGACAAAGAGGGAACCCCTAGATTTGCTTCTTGGCTGGGAGGAATTGAGGGCTTTTATTGGCCACCATAAATGGACAGTTTGCTTACCAGTCCCTGCCATTACCACAATGGCTTTGGAAAGCACATTACTGCAGACACTCAGGTTATTTTATCATCTGTGGCCGTGTGATTTGCAAGCTGAGCCCAAAAGTGGGAAAGGGGTCGGAGGATGGGAACCATACGTTTGTTAAAAACACACAGCAAGGCAAGATCACGAGCTGTTACCTGCTCTCCTGTAGAACAGGCACAAAACACAGCAGGCTGAGGCTCAAACTTGTGGTTATCTACATAGTTCCTTGTTCCTGCTGAAAAATACTTTGGTTAGAGCTGTGCTTGTATATGGGATTTTCATTTTCATGGGATATTTTGTCACTGAGCTGGTTCTGTCCGATGGAGGACCAGGGTGTGTAAAGGGTGGGGTTGAAACTGGCTTTGACAATGGACATGGTTGGATATATCATGTCCTTTGGATACTGGGAAGAGGTTCTTCTCCCACAGGGCACTGCCCAGGCTCCCCAGGGAATGGGCACGGCCCCGAGGCTGCCAGAGCTCCAGGAGCGTTTGGACAGCGCTGCCAGGGATGCCCAGGGTGGGGTCGTTGGGGTGTCTGTGCAGGGCCAGGGGCTGGACAGGATAATCCTGTGGGTCCCTTCCCACTCAGGATATTCCATGATTCTATCATTCCGCCTCCTGACTCCCAGGGCATCAAATTGGTAATCCCTTGAGTATAACAGCCCTGGGATATTATCAGCATATGGAAAGCAGGGGAATACAAAGGGCACTGCATGGGTCGTGTAAAGTTTCGAAGATCTCAGGCAGACTCAGAGGAACCAAGGGAACATTGCTGGTTTCATTGGTGGCTGGTTATAAATACCTGTAGTTCCACAGTGGGGTACTGGCATGGTTAGATTTGGTTAGGGAATAAAATGTGGGAACTGTAGGATTGAAATTGCCCATGGCCTGGAGGAGCTGGCTGCTGCACTCAGCAGAGGTGTGCAGGAAACCTGGGAACCTGTTCATTCCATGGATTTCATTCTATTATCTCTCTTTTATTCTTTTCTCTTCCTCGTTCTTCCTATTTCCCATTCTCCCCTCTTCAGCTGAGTTTGGCACTGCAGCTAGGATCACCCTATAACTCCTGAAGGTAGGTCAGTTCCCTGATGCTGTCAGGGCAGTCTGTAGGTGTCTGTGAGTTGCTGACCCTTTTTCCAAATGAGAAGCTCTCCTTGTCCATCTTCAACAATTTTTATCAATGCACGAGAAAAGGAGAGCGGCTCCCTTCTCCCTCTATCTCCAGATACAGAAATATCCTTTTTTCATGGAGGAACAGTCCCCCATCCTACCCACCCTTACCTTACCCTACTTTTTACAAAGGTGTGGAGTGATAGGAAAAGGGGGAAAGGCTTTAAGCTTAAGGAAGTCAGGGGTAGGTGGGATATTAGGAAGAAATTCTTCCCTGAGAGGGTGGTGAGGCCCTGGCACAGGGTGCCCAGAGAAGCTGTGGCTGCCCGTGGATCCCTGGCAGTGTCCAAGGCCAGGTTGGAGGGGGCTTGGAGCAGCCTGGGCTAGTGGAAGGTGTCCCTGCCCATGGCAGGGGGTGGCACTGGATGGGCTTCAAGGCCCCTTCCAGCACGAACCCTTCAAGCATTCCATGGTGGAGCAGTTTGCAGCACTTTGGGAGGATTTGTTTCCCACCCATCAAAGGAAACTTTCAAAGAAGCTGGAGACCATTTGAGGGGTCATTCAGTGACACGGTTTGAGACTCAAAGTGAGACTGCAACTTGAGCAAACTCCCAAACTGGAGGAGAGGAAAGCTGTTCTTTACTGCTAGACCTCAAAAAGGGGATCTTGCTCTATTTTTTGTGAAGGTTGTTTGGAGACAGTAACTGGCAGACAAGGATGTGTTTGGATCTGTTTGGATAATTTATCTTCCATTGTGAATTGTGGTTCTTTTGTGAAACACCCCAGGCCCCTCCGTGTGGTGATTGATTCAATCCATCTGCCTTCCCCTGGGAATGACATCTCTTCCCCTCTCCATGGGCTCTCTGCAAACAAGGAGCTATAAATAAACACCAATATCTCTATTTGCAGGGGGTGGAAAGCTGCGCTGGAGCTTTGCCTTTGTACTTGTAAATAAAAATGGGCAGGTAAGGGATGCTCCAAGCCAAAGCCAGGCAGAAATTGGGAACACACATAGATGCTGCTTTGTGGCACATGAAATCTGCAGAAGTGTGAAATCAGGTGATATTATTTTGTAATTTGAGGGAAAAGTGTGTAAGGAATGGTGAGTTGTTGATATGGACTCAGCCAAGTCTTTCAGTGAACTTTTTCTTTCTCATGCTCACAAGCAGAGTTATAAATGCTGGAGTTTATAGTGCTGGAGGGTCAAGGTTTGATGGGCTGGCAGAAGTGATGCACTGGGAGGGGGTGGAGGAAGCTGCCCTTGCCTTTCCTGGCTGTGGAAAATCTGATGAGACCCATCTGCAAGGAGAGAGATTTGGGGAAAAACCTTCTTCTTGTAGGGCCCTGGTGCCTGGGTGGTGCCTGCGGTGTCCTGTGTGATGCAGGGAGGAGCTAAGGGCTGGACATGGTGTAGCAGCATTCATTAGAGCTGCTGGAAAGTTGATGAGCAATGTAAAATTTGGCTGAATTTCGGCTCTAGGACTCCGTGGTCAAGGAATTCCCATAGGTACAGGTACAGCTCATGGGCACACTCGGTGTGGGAAGCATGTCCAGAGAAGAGAATGGAGCTGGGGAAGGGGCTGGAGCCCCAGGAGGGGCTGAGGGAGCTGGGAAAGGGGCTCAGCCTGGAGAAAAGGGGGCTCAAGGGGGACCTTGTGGCTCTGCACAACTCCCTGACAGGAGGGGGCAGCCGGGGGGGGTCGGGCTCTGCTCCTGGGGAACAGGGACAGGAGGAGAGGGAACGGCCTCAGGCTGTGCCAGGGGAGGTTTAGATTGGATATTGGGAAAAATTCTTCCCTGAAAGAGTGGTCAGGCATTGGAACAGGGCAGTGGTGGGGTCCCCATCCCTGGAGCTGTTCAAAAAATGCCCTTGGGGATGTGGGTTAGGGGTGGGCTTGACAGTGCTGGGTTAGTGGTTGGACTCAGGGATCTTGAAGGGCTTCTCCAACCGTACTGATTCCGTGGTTCCGTGAGCCTGAAGGATGAGTCCATCGGAGTTGCCCTGCTCAGAGCCAGCTGCAGAGTCCCTGGTGCTCAGTTAAGAGCTGTTCTGTCACCCTACAGGGCAGTTTTTCTAAGAGGAATGACCTCAGAAAATGATTCCCTGAGCTTTTCTCTACAGCGGTGCCATTTCTTCCTCTGAGCATTTTTCCTCAGAGCTGTCTCCTTGGTGAGCTGTGATCCACAGATCAGGAGCTCCGTCCTAGAGCCACATGTGGCAGGAAAATCCTTCACCATCTCTTATCAACATCGATGGAATCTCGACAGAAAACCCAGCCCCAGGAGGAGGGGCTCTGCCAGCTGCTCACTGCTGCCCTTCCCATCCTGCCTCCTAAACTCCCCTCCAGGGAGGGATGTCCCAGCTCTGGCCACAGGGATCCAGCTGGTGTCAGCCCTTCCTGCACACTGGTGAAGTGTCCCTGGACAGCCCTGCTTTGAGGCCAGCACAGCTCCCCAAATGTAAGAAGTGTCTGGTGTCACGGTGTCTGCATTGGAAACCATTCCTGAAGGCAGGATGGGAAGTGGAGATGGAGCTTCTGCCTCTGGCCCTTCCTGGGAGCCCCCTCCAGAGCTGGGGGGGAGCAGGGAGTGTCCTGAGGGCTGATCCCAAAGTCCCTCCACCCTGAAAGCCTCTGCTGGGATTGGTGCTGCAGCAGCCCCAAGGGTGCATGAGGTCTGTGATCGTGGAATCATGGAATCATGGAATCATGAATGGTTTTGGAAGGCACCTCAAAGCTCATCCAGTCCCCCCCCCTGCCATGGGCAGGGACACCTTCCACTAGCCCAGGGTGCTCCAAGCCCTGTCCAACCTGGCCTTGGATGCTTCCAGGGATCCAGGGGCAGCCACAGCTTCTCTGTGCACCCTGTGCCAGGGCTGCACCACTTGTTCCTACCCAGTATCCCATCCATCCCTGCCCTCTGGCAGTGGGAAGCCATTGCCCCTTGTCCTGTCCCTCCATCCCTTGTCCAAAGTCCCTCTCCAGCTCTCCTGGAGCCCCTTTAGGCACTGGAAGGGGCTCTGAGGTCTCTCTGGAGCCTTCTCCTCTCAGGTGAATACCCCCAGCATTCCCAGCCTGTCCCAGAGCAGAGAGCCTCCAGCCCTTGGAGCATCTCTGTGGCCTCCCTGCCACTTGTTCTGTCAGCTCCATTTCCTTCATGCCCTGGGGGCCTCAGGGCTAGAGGCAGCTCTGCAGGTGGGGTCTCACCTGGGCAGAGCAGAGGAGGAGAATCCCCTCCCTTGAGGTGACTGTGAGCTGCCATTGCCTCGTGCTACAGAAGCAGGGCACTACTGCACCTCAAACCACGTCTGATGGGCTCAGTGAGTCCTTCTCATGCGTGAACTTCCTCTGTCCCTCACTGCCCGTGCTCTGCCTCACCTCATTTCACTTGCAGAAGTATTTCCAGAGCGCCTGCAATGGTCCCGCAGTCCCTCGGGATGTTTGTCCTTCTTTGCCTTCATTTTCTGCGTCCTCTGTGCGCTCCGGTGCCAGGGCTGCTGTGCTGGTGCAGAGGAGCTGCTCCCAAACTGGGATAACATCCCCCTGCATTCAGCTGACTTGCATTTGGTCCTTATCCTTGGTATTAATCCCAAACTTGCAGAATCACCAGGTATTAGGATTTGATAGAGACGCTGCTCTTTGTGTGGTGAGACAGCTGATGGAAGTCTTAATACTGCAGGTGGTGAGCTGCCAATCCATCTAAAGCCAGGCTGTATTAGCACTCTGATATCAGAAATATCCCTCCTGATAGCGGGAAGATCCCTCCAAGGGAGAGCGGGGGGAAGCAGAGCGCAGTGCCTTTGTGCCTGGGCTCGTGTGTGTGCCCTGCCTCGCTGGCTCCGAACCTGCAAAGTCTGGCACATCCAGAATGCCTCCCGTGGATCTGGATATTGCTGTGAAAGGAAAAGAGAGGACGGCATCCCATTTCCAAAAATACCAGGCTGCAAGGGAGGAGGCAGGAGGAGGGCCAGGGCTGAGGGAGCTGTTTTGGGTTGTGTCTGCAGGGCTGGGGACACTCAGGAAGTGACACCCCGCCCAAGAGAGGTGCTCGCTCCTTGCTCCTCCACCCTCTCCCATATTCTTCTTCCATGCTCCTCCTCTTCTTTCCCTGGTGTGAGACACGGCCATGACCCCGTGGTCAGTGTGGGGTCCTGAGCCTCCCCAGAGTTTGATGACCCTGCTTGGCTCAGGGATCCCATATCCAGACCCTTTCCCGGGGCTGTGAAAGGGATGCATGGATGTCTGAAGTGTGATTTGAGCTGGTAACTACACCACTGCTATTTAATATAAGAAACCTGCTTGCTGTTCAGCCACTTCTATTTTTCAGTTCTAGGAATAATCAGAGTGGTAGGCAGGAAACGAAATGTATCATTTATAAAATGAAACTCTTGTGGTTATGGTGGGCAATAACATTTGCAGAAAATCCTTTTCCCCTTTTCTTACTCTAATTCTCCACAGTGACCAGGCTGGTTTCCCTCACCTGGTTCCAAACAGCAAACACAGCTTAGTTCGAGGTAAATTCTGCTCATCCCTCCGGGATCCATCATTCCCTTGCCCTGTACTCGATCCATCACTTGTCTGGTGTTTCTAGCCAGGAGCCCAGCTGAGATGAAGGGCTGGGAAGGAGCGATGGGCTGCTCTAAAAACCCCAGCTGTGATGATGGAGCAGCATTCCGTGTGGTGAGAGCAGTCTGGGCAGAGCAGGCAGTGGATAAATATGGAATATATTCTATGAAGTAACTTGGTGATTCCCAATTAATTCCCTAATTGCCCCTTTTTTAAATTATTGACTCTAAAATTACCGAGCTGAGTTGCAAATGCTGTGGAATATAAAAAGGAAGGAAGGACTTTTTATTGACATTTTGGAATTACAAATTATGTTTGTTGTGAAAAAATGAGGGACCGTCTGTTTAATTGGTCGTAGGATGCAATTTGTGAGCACTTAGGTAAGAAAAATACAGCTATCTAGGGGATCGTTAAAGATCCCTTTCCTCTGAGTCAGCAAAGCTCAGAGCTGGGGAGGAAACAGGTCTATATTCCATAAAATTCAGAGTAACAAGGAGCTCTGTCCGAGGGATTGCTCTTGGCGTGGAGAGAGGTGCTGGCTCGGGTGGGATGGACGGACAAAAAGAGAAGGTTTGGGGGCTCGAAAATAAAAAGCAGAGGGTCTCCTGGCTAAGGTGGCTTGATCCTATTTCACATTCCCTTCTGGAATGTTGGGGCGAGCCCCCTGGGTCAGAGGAAGTTTCTGGCTGCAAACAGGAAAAAAAAAATTGGGATTTTTCTAATGGCTTTTAGCTGACAGAGGGTAGATTTAGATGGGCTATTGGGAGAGAATCCTTCCCTGTGAGGGTGGGGAGGCCCTGGCACAGGGTGCCCAGAGAAGCTGGGGCTGCCCCTGGATCCCTGGGAGTGTCCAAGGCCAGGTTGGACGGGGCTGGGAGGGAATGTGATGCCAGTGTCATTCCCACAAAGCCCTTGGAAAGACAGCACTAGGAGCTTGCTATTGCAGGCAGATTCGTTAACACCACTAATTAGAAGTGAAGCCTGTACTCCAGGTGGCAGAAGCCTCTGGAGATTAAAGATCACCATTCGGGCTGAGAAAGGCTCTGCTCTCACTCACTGGCTGAATGACAGCATTTGGCACCGGATTTCTTTGTGGAGAAGGAGATCGGGGCTGCCTGGTGCCATCATTTTACATCGTCGAGGGGGAGAACGGGGACGGAGAGAGGATGGATGGCAGAGCGGGCAAGGCATGGATGGCACTGAGCTGAGGGGATGCAGGCAGGGAGAGCCCAGGGAAAGGCGTGCAGGGATAGAGACACGGGTCCCGTGGCTGCTGTCCCCTCTGCCTGCTGTCCCTCCTTGTGTCTCCTCACCGAGAGCCTCCTGTGTGCCCTGTGGGTCTGGCAGCTCCTGCCTGCATCTCCTGCCTGCCCTGCATCCCACCCTTGAGCATCCCTGTGGTCTGGTAAATGTGATGGCAGATCGGGTGTCTGCCATCCCTGTCCCCACCTCGTCACCATCTCCTGTCCTGGTGGCAGTGAAGCTGATGCTGCCTTGGACACCCTCACGCTCACCTGGTGGAGGTCTTGCAGCACCAGCAGGGCAGACCCACCCCAGCCCAAGCTTTGCGGTCCCCCTGGGCTCTGTGCTGGCCCCTGGGCTCTGTGCCTGCTGTGCTTTTAAGGGCTTGGAACTGCACAAGGAATTGTTGGAGCAGGGCAGAATTATAGACTCTGGAATGGTTTGGGTTGGAAGGAACCTTAAAGCTCATCCCATCCCACCCCCTGCCATGGGCAGGGACACCTTCCACTATCCCAGCTTGCTCCAAGCCCCATCCAACCTGGCCTTGGACACTGCCAGGGATCCAGGGGCAGCCACAGCTTCTCTGGGCACCCTGTAGGTTGCTCACCCTGTAGGAAAGGTCCAAGTTCCAGCCCTCCCTGTGTTCCTGTGCCATGGCCAGCGTGGGAGAGGCCACCAGGCACTCTGCGAAGAGGGGATGGAAGGAGAGGCCCTGGTCTGCACCGAGATGTTGCTCTTGCAGTGCTTTTCCTCACTGGAAAAGGTTTTGCAGCTTGTGGACCCGTTTCCCTCTTTGGACTCCCCGTTTTCCTGCTCCTTCAGGCTGTTCCTGCCTCTGTCTGGCTGCTGGGGGGCAGAGCAGCTCAGAAACTCTGCCCCCCTGACCCTGCAGCCACCCTCAGCCAGGGCTGTGCCATCCACTCCAGTTTGGTATCGTCCCACAGCTGGGCAGTGTTAAACTTCACCATCCCACTGCAGCACCTTGGAAACAACACAGTCTACAGGAATTCCTCCCCCCAGGTTGAGATTGAGTTGAGGAGCAACTGTAAATCCCTCCAGTAATTTTTTTTTCTTTTCTATTTGTTTTACCCCGATCTAATCAATGCTCTGAAGGGCAAAGCAGCAGTTTTATTTATTTATCATGGGGAGCAGCACAGCAAATAGTCCAGCACTTGGCAGTTTGCTGACCAGTGCTCCCAATAATCAGCGTTTTTCAGGCTCTTTGCAGGGGAGTCCTGTGGAGTGGGGGTACATCAATAATGCCATGATCACAGGATTTGATGGGAAGGCCACCTTTTGTAGATTTCATAGCTCTCCATAGCGATGCCATCGGGGATTTCGTTCTACAGCAGAAAAATTTAAAGGGTGAGTTTTAATTCAAGTTTTTTTCGGTGTAAATTGACATAGAATCATAGAATCACAGAGTGGTTTGGGTTGAGAGAGACTTCAAAGATCACAGAATCATGGAATATTTGGGTTGGAAGGGACCTTAAAGCCCGTCTCATTCCAGCCCCTGCCATGGGCAGGGACACCTTCCACTGTCTCAGGCTGCTCCAAGCCCTGTCCAGCCTGGCCTTGGACACTTCCAGGGATGGGGCAATTATTGTAGAAAGTTTTTTATTTTGGAGTTGTCATGCTTCTAGTAAGAAGAATGAAAGCTGTAACCTTTACTGAGAAACAGGAAATTGTAACTTTGAGTTTTAATCTAAGACAGGGGGGGCCACAGTTGATACGTTTTTCTGTAAGCTTTGTGATTTCATTGCACATATTTCATGGCAAACCCTTTCCCCTCCCTTTCCAGCTGCTCTCCAGCACTGTCAGGGGGTAGTTTTCTGATAGAAGAGAGAAGATTCCTCAGCAAAGCCCCACTCCCTGCTGCAGGTGCTGTGTCCCTCTCCCAGAGACCTGAGAATTCCATTCCAGAGAAGCCTCATGCATCTCGTTTGGCTGGATCTCTTTTCCCAGCACGTGCTGCTTCCTCAAGGGCAACATTTGCTTCCGAGCCCTGCCAGACCAGTGTGGGCTGCTGGAGATAAGGGTGACAAATTGACACACAGGGAATTAACTTGGATCTTTGAATAAACTTGGGTCCTTGAAGGCCATATCCGGCCTTTCCTGGAATGAAACACAGCCAGGGCTCAGCACCTGGGCAGCTCACAGCTTACTAAATGTCCTCCTTAAGTTGCTGAAAACGTTTGCCTTGGTTCCCTGACGGGGATGGTTCCCCCTGTCCCCTCCACCCTCAGTGCCAGTCCCTGTCCCAAAAGCCTTGCTCCTCAACCACTCCCTGTTTTCACCTCCTAATTAGCAGTAACTGCTTGATCTCTGGGGTGGCTGAGCTGGAGTTTTCCCTGGACCACAAACAGAAGTTCCCGTGCCTCTGTGGCAGGGCAGGATGCCCTGAGGAGCCTGATGTGGTGCCCAAACCCAGCAGCTGGACGGTGAGAGGAGCAGGGGCAGGGCTCACACCCCACCCGGCACATCCAGGGAGGACCCCAGATTGCAGCGGGAGGGTCTCACCCCTGCAGCTCCCAGATCTGTCCCAGATCTGGTTCGTGCAGCAGCTGCTGCCAGTAAAGTGTGTGGATGAGCCTCAGTAGCGCTGCCTTACGAGTGCAGTTGAGTGTAATTGTTCACTGTGCTTAGAAACCAGAACCGGGGGAATTGCCAGAACGTGCTCTCCGGGTGTGAAATGCGGGAAATAACGGAGCTGGACGCTGGAGCTGGTGTTTGGAGCAGTGTAAGGAAAGCAGAGCTGTGATTTAAGGGAGCAAATGAAACGTTCCACCTGGTGCTGCACTTTGGCACAGACGGGCAGGGTCTTCCAGCTCCTTCTGCCGAGTGTGTGGCAGAGCCCAGGGGCAGAGGGGGTGGGCTGGGCATGGATTCCCAAACCTGTGCTCCCCAGGAGCATCCCACAGCAGGCTGGCACCTCCCACGAGGGCAGTGTTAACCTGCTGCCTCTGACCAGCGGGAGGGATCCCTGGGGATGGATTTCCTTAAGAAGAAGCCTGGAGGGTCTGGGAGGTGTTGGGGTCAGCCCATCACTGTCATTCCACCGTTGTTTGTGCCTCGTGGTGCTCACTCCCAGTCCAACCCAGCACCGAGCCTGGGAACCTGAGCGTGATTAAAGTGTCTCTTTCAGACAGAAATGCAGTTAAGATGTCAACAGTCAGACTCCCCTGCCCCCTCTTGTCACTTGTGCCGGTGGTTAATCATCTCCTTGCTATAATTTGTGCCCTTTATCTCATTTGAATTGGTCGGGCTTCAGCTTGCAGCCATTATTCCTGTTCTGTCTTACCGTTTTGATTAAAGAGCCCTTTGGTATCCGGTATTGTCTGCAGATGAAGGTTCTTACACACAGTAATCACATCACCTTCCCTTATCTCTTTTGATAAGCTAAACAGAACAAAGTCTTTAATTTTCTCTTTGTCAAGCATTTTCTTCCAGCCCTGACTCATCTCTGGGGCTGCATGCTGTAATCTCTAATTTTTTTTTAATCTGTGGAATTTGGATCTCCAATTGAGTGTCTCAGTTGTCAAATCAGAAGTGCAAAAGTCCTGCCAAGCCTCAAGCCCTGAGTTTAGAGACTGACCCGTGCCCTGGACCTCACCCTGCACAGAGCCCCCTGGGGATGCTTGTCAAGCAGGAAGCCCCAAAGCCTGGGATTTAGGATCTCTGCTCTGGAGCCAGGCTGGGAGAGCTGGGAGTGTTCACTTGGAGAAGAGAAGGCTCTGGGGAGAGCTTAGAGCCCCTTCCAGGGCCTGAAGGGGCTCCAGAAGAGCAAGTTTGGATAAGGGGTGGAGGGACAGGGCAAGGGGCAATGGCTTCCCACTGGCAGAGGGCACGGTTAGATGGGATACTGGGAGGGAATCCTTCCCTGTGAGGGTGGGGAGGCCCTGGCACAGGGTGCCCAGAGAAGCTGTGGCTGTTCCTGGATCCATGGCAGGGGTGGAACTGGATGAGATTTAAGGTTCCTCCAGCCCAAACCATTCTGGGATTCCTTCTGGGGTCTGCCACACGGTCACACCCAGCAGCCCTCAGAGCAGCAGTGTGACACTGCACAGAGCAGTTCTCAGCAAGGTGTCTGACCTGGTGGCTCCCCAGACTCTCCAGACAGATCCCATTAACCCCTTTTGGGAAGGCCAGCTCAGGGTCAGGCCAGAGGCAGGTGCACAGAGGGTTCATGTGGGTCTGAAGTTCCTTTCTCCAAGCCTTGCTCCTGGTGCCTTCCTGACATGACTCCCTTCACTGAGGGCACCTCCAGCTCTGCTTGGGCATTTTCCTTTCTAATCCTCCTATCAGAACATGCAGAGGGGAAAAAGAGACACCTAAAGGGACTCAGCTTTGTGAAGCTTTGCTGGAATTCCCAGCACAGCCATTGGCCACTTCCTGGCTCCCCCAGCTTGGTCCGTACAGGTCAAGAATCCAGGGAAGTGAACTGCAGGAGGCAGCTCTCCCTATAGCAGATGGAAATCTGGGATATCCTCTTGAAATCAGAGAAGCTGAAGCCATGGAGGATCAAGCCCCTTAATCAATATTCCTGTCACTGTGTCAGAGCCATTCCAGCAATGGTGCATCCTCATTTCTTTGCAGCAAACCTTGCAGTCAACCCAAAGAGGGGTTATATTTGCATAGTCTTCACTTTCTTTTATCGCTCTCTCATGTTTTTTGAAAGCTTGGATATCTGAAGCACTTAGCTCTGCGCTGAGTGTCTCATTAAATTGCAGAACCCTGCTTTTCTAGGCTCCGTTAATTAAGCACTTGATTGAAAGTCTAAATCTGAAGGCTTGGGTATTGACTCCAGCTTTGCTAACCTGAGGTGATCTGTTCAGTGTAGTTACAGCTTGCCCAGCCAGTTTCTGAATGTCCTTCCCCCTGCTCTCCCCAGGCATCCCAGATTGCTGCAAACCCTGGTGTTTCCACTGCGTTGGCTGGAAAGTCTCTAAGATTTATTTTGGCTCTTGAGCTCTGCTGTCACTGGAGTTTGCTGCTGCAGTTGTTGGTTGATAAAGACTGCCTGGCCATTTAGCAGGCAGCAGTTAATGACCACCAAGGATTTTGGATTGGATGCTCGAGCAGCCTGTTGGTTTTGTTCCTTTATTTTTTAATTTTACAGACTATTTCATGCATTTGCGTAACAAGGAGCCCCCCTCCAGACGCCAACTTTTTTTTCATGTCAGCAATTTGAACTTCAGTATTTTCATCTGTGTGGCATGGGGGTGTTCAGGGCCAGTCTCCCCAGGGACACGCAGCTTTCCAGGTGGGAGTCCGGCACCTGGTGACCCTGACCCTGTGGATCCCACATGGGCAGTTCTGGGGTGTGGAGCAAGGACATTGCAGCCAAAAAACAATAACCTGGCTGCCTTGTGCTGCTCCTCCACCCCCTGCTGCTTCTCCATCAGCTCCTGAGGGAAACCAGCAAGGGAGGAGAGCAGATGCAGGGGAGAGCACAGGACAGGAGGTCTGAGGGGTCCGTGCTCTGTGCTGAGCCTGCCCTGTGGGAAGGAGACAGAGGAATGTTCCCAAAATGAGCTGTCCCAGGACTAACAGGAACTGGATTAGAAGAGGATGGCA
The DNA here is from genome assembly GCA_013397775.1 of Eulacestoma nigropectus. Classification (NCBI taxonomy): domain Eukaryota; kingdom Metazoa; phylum Chordata; class Aves; order Passeriformes; genus Eulacestoma; species Eulacestoma nigropectus. The sequence continues at coordinate 166,165 of VZTE01002328.1, forward strand.
CAGAACTCCCAGTCTGGGCAGTGGGAGACCTCCAAGGCAGTGAGGCAGGGAGATCTTTGCAGGTGGGTCACTCCTCTGGGTTTGTGCCCCGTTTCTGTCAGCCCCATGCCAGCAGCACACGAGATGTCACAGGGGCCAAATCCCTGAGGAAAGGCCAGTGCCACTGCATTGACTCTCCAGCTTCCTGCTTCCCAGGGCTGCTCAAATCAAGTGTGATTTGTAGCTCAGGCTGCACTGCTCACCCTGCTGGGGACCACTTGCTGCTAACCCTGTCTCACCCTCTCTTTTGAAAGGAATGAATTTCTGAAGTTTGTTTTTCTAGACTCTCCTTGTCTGTCTCATAATTCCTTACTTTAAATTGCCTCCTGCAACTGGTTTGTTCCAGCTGCTCCCATCTCTGCTCAGGGTCCTACATCTCCTGTCTCCCATCCCAGGACGCTTTTCCTTCCTGCTCTTCTTCCCTCCCCAAATGGTACCAGAGGGGCCCTCCTTGGGGTGCCCACTGCATCCCTGCAAAGGGGGCACTCAGGGTAGACTGTCATTTAATTGAATTTTCTTCTGAAGCTGTAAGTGGGATAATCCTAAAGCTTAGCTTTGCCTCTGAGTCACAGCCTGTGTGATCTGGGAAAGGTTTTCTTTATTAGTTTCCTGGTCTGATCAGCGTCTCTGGTTGCTGTCTTTGCTCCTGAGGAACATTTCTGACTTGTTTGGAGGTGCAGGATTGCTGAGACCACACAGCTCCACTCAGAGCTCCCCGTCCATGTGTGTGCATAGGCAGGGAGGCTCAAGAGTGGATTTGGAGGGGAACCACGTTCCTGCTCCATGCAAAAGGAGCCTTTCTGTATTCTGAAGGAAGCTGACACTTTCTGTCCTTCTCCACCCAGTCCCAGAATTTAGAACTCGTTTAAAGGGACAGTGTGCAAGTGTGTTACAAGGCACAAATCTGCACAGAAAGGTGGCCAGACTCAAAAAGGAGGCACTGAGCAGCCCCTGCTGTGGGTTTGCTGTTCACTGCTGACCTCTGTAAAAACCTTTCCTGGGCAGGCCGTGCCCTCCCCGCGCAGGGTGGCAGTGCCACAAGCAGTTCAGGAGTTAGCAGGGGCTGGGGACAGCTGCCAGGGCTCCATTTATAGATGGCCCTGCCGAGGTTAAACACCTGCCCGGGTCACCTGGGGCTGGCTGCAGATCCTGCTCTGCCAGCAGGGTGCTGGCCTGGCTGTGGGGTGGTGATGCAGATCCAGGGGCTGGTTTGGGATGGCACAGTGTTAATCGTCCTCCCAGGAGCTGGTTTGGGTCTGTGCTGGGGACAGCGCAGGTGTTACAGGGATGTTGCAGTCACACCTGGGCAGGGCTGGCACAGAGGCGAGGTCTGCTCTGCTCCTCGCCCCACCAGTGGAGCAGCTGGGGGGACACAAGGAGTTGGAAGGGGACAGCTGAGCCCAGCTGTCCCCAGGGATATTCCAGGCCACGTGGGATCGTGCTCAGCACCTAAAGCTGGGGGAAGAAGGAAGGAGGTGATGTTTGGAGTGATGATGTTTGTCTTCCCCAGTCACTGTTAGGGGTGAAGGGGCCCAGAGATGCTCTGGAAGTGCTCAAGGCCAGGTTGGACGGGGCTTGGAGAATCCTTTTCTGGTGGGAGGTGTCCCTGCCTGTGGCAGGGGGTGGAATGGGATGAGCTTTAAGGTCCTTTCAACCCAAACCATTCCATGCATCTGTAATGATCCTGAAACCTGCCTGCCCATGGGAAGTGTGGAATGGATTCCTCGTTCTGCTTTGCTTGCATGCACAGCTTTTGCTTTCCCTATTAAACTGTCTTTATCTCAACACACTTTCCTCATTTTCACCCTTCCACTTCTCTCTAACATCCCACCCAGGGGAAGCAAGGGAGCAGCTGTATGGGGCTAAGTTGCCAGCTGGGGTTGAACCACAACAAGGTGAAATGATGCAGAAAGTGGCTTGGGATAGATGGAGAACTGGGAGACAGATGAATTCAGAGCAGCCACATTTGGGGAAACATGGTATTATTGATGTGCAGAGCTTGGTTTCCAGTTCAGTGCTGACCACCCACAGCCACAGTGTGTTCAAACAGGCAGCAGCCAAACCCCCTCCAAACCAGCTGCTGGTAAAAAACCCTATGGAAATCCTGATGGAAACACGTAGGAGGAAGTTGCCATCTTGTGGAAGCTGGGAGTTTCCAGTGCTGCTGGTTTGGGATGTTTTTGAGTTTCCATGGCTTGATTTTCAAGGCCAGGTTGGACAGGGCTTGGAGCAGCCTGGTCTGGTGGAAGGTGTCCCTGCCCATGACAGCAAGGTTGGAACAAAATGGTCTTCAAGGTCCCTTCCAACCCGACCCATTCTATGATTTTTGGGGCAATATGGGGTTTTTTTGAGGCAGGGTTAGTTGAAGCTCTCAGCAAAGCCCATGTTCTTGGGGCAGTCCCAGCAGGGCTGGCTGCAGTGCTGACAGTGGGTCATTAGCAGGTCACCACCATAGCTGGAATCTCTGAAGCTCTGCAGGCTGAGGGAAAAATAACTTGTCATTTTGGTCATTACAGGCACGTAGCTGTGCAGCCAGGTCTGGCTGTGGAGGGTTTTAGGGGGTTGATTCGTATGAGGAGGGCTGGGATGGAGAGAGCTGGGAGTTGGTGGGTTGGGATAATTCCCCTTTGCCATCCTGCCTGCTGGGCAAATTCAGCACCTCCAGATTGGGCAGGAACCCCGTTGTTCCACATGCAGTGTCTTTCCTTTGTCCTTTGCATAGCTCCAGGTGAGGTTTGCTTGGATCTGGAGGTGATTCTGCCCAGCTGGACCTGCTCACCAGGATCCAGGGGCTGCTCCTGCGAGGCAGCAGCTCAAGGACCAGCTCCCTGCAGGTGTGTGCCAGTCCTTTGGGGGCATCCAAAATCAGTGGGGAAGCCTGAGTCACACGGTCCTGTCCCTCCTTTGAGGAAGCACAATCATTCCATTTTTCCCTTTTTGACTGAAAAGATAAGATAAGGTTGATTCCTTTTTAGGTTCCAGCACAGCGTGGTGGGCAGGGGAGGACGCTCGCTGCGGGCAATGCTGATCTCCTCTTTCCTGCCTTAAGACCATAGCTCTCAGCTTTTTGGAATATAAATTGTAAACTGAGGAGGGCATTCAATAAAGGCTACATTTCTCCCTCCCGCCTTCCCCGTCAGAAGAATTTAATCAAAATCCCTCTGTATTCTGCACAGAGCCCCTGGCTTTATATTTTATACCAGGGAGCTGGTCCAGCAAAACACTTAAGCTGGAGGGGTGTCCTGTTGCATCTAATTAGGCTCCTCTTGGGCTCAGATTTAAACAAAACATTAATTGAGTGCCTGGACCAGCACCAGGGTACTGAGCACTTCCACAACTGCCCCTTCTTCTTGTTGTGGAGCAGAGGATTTCATATGGATGGACCCTGGTGGCCAGGGACAGCACCCAGGGATGGCTGGAGCTGTGCCAGGGGAGTTTAGGTTGGATCTCAGGAAAGGTTCTTCCCCCAGAGGGTGCTGGGCACTGCCCAGGCTCCCCAGGGAATGGGCACGGCCCCGAGGCTGCCAGAGCTCCAGGAGCATTTGGACAGCGCTGCCAGGGATGCCCAGGGTGGGGTTGTTGGGGTGTCTGTGCAGGGCCGGGGGTTGGACGGGATGATCCTGTGGGTCCCTTCCCAGCTCAGGATATTCCATGGTTTTTGTGTGATTCCCTTCTGCCGCTGTGCTGGCTCACAGAGAATTCCTTGAGAACCCCTCCACTTCATGGGCTTCACCCTTCACCCCGAGGGCAAACCTGTCCTTGTGGGGGCAAAGATAAAGCTGCCTTGAATGGAAAATCAAGACAATCAGAAATCTGGGAATTCACTCCCCCAAGGAGAGGTTTGGACCAAGCATCACTTGAGCCCATGTCTTATTTTCCTGTTGAGTCTGGGGCTGTGTTTTATTGTGGAAGTTGCAGGAGGTGACATGCTGGGAAGTTTTGAGGAATGGATGTCCTGATTTTTAGTGCATCCTACTGGGCAAGGAGTGGGTTTAGCAAAGTGATGCCGTGTTGCTTTGGGTCAGATGTGTTAATGGGCCAGAGCAGCACCTGGATTTGTGGATGGTTAAATCAAAGACCGTGTCTGTGGTCTAGAAACTGCAGTCTGGACCAAAGGTCCCTCAAAAAGCTCAGTGCCAGCAGTTCCCAGGCTTTTTCTGCCTCTCTCGATGACAGTCCAAGGAGGAGCAGCAGGAAGGGGATGTCAGGGAGTGGTGTGGGCAGAGTGAAGAGGGCAGCAGTCACCTCTGCCAGCTTCCCCGTGTTTCAGGGAATCCCAGAATGGTCTGGGTTGGAAGGACATTAAAGCCCATCTCATTCCATACCCCTGCCAAGGACAGAGACACCTTTTACTCTTCCAGGTTTCTCCAAGCCCTATCAAGCCTGTCCTTGAGCACTTCCAGAGATGGGAATGTTTCTCAACTATGTTTCTTCACTTCCTATGTGAAATTATTGGATATATTCAGTATTACTGTCCACACACTGCCCCCTGTCCACAGAGATGGGTGGGATGGATCTTTGGTTTGCCCTGGGCCAGCAGTTTGGATGTTCTGTGTTTGGTGGTGCCAGCAGCAGCTGTCAAGTTTCTCTAAGAGGTTTGGAAGTCACCTTCTAACTGGAATTTTGGGGAGCTGATGGCTGCAGCCACCCAAGAGCAGCTTGGATCCTGTCCGTGGCCACCTTTTCCAGTCCTCACTGGGATCATCTGGCTGACACAGGTTCTGAAATCATGGGCATGTTCTCTGTGCTTTGGGCCACTGCTGTCCCATGTCCCACTGCAGAAGGCGCTTTGGTGACCTGTGTCGGTATTCCGGGAAGGATCCCAAATAAAGAGGAAGAGCTCCTTGTATCCAGACTACGCTGAACATCTCTGCCTGCAAAAATCCCTGGGTAGTTTGACAAGTCGTGAGGAAGTGTTCACTGTGCAGGACATTTATCTTTTTCTTGTGTGAGTAACAGCACCAAAATCTCTGTTGTCAGCCAGAAAGGGAAAGCTGCTCCCCAGAGCTCTCAGCTGGGGCATTCAGCCTCTTATCTGAGTAAGCGAAATCCCAGATATCCAAACACAGGCAGGGTCAGGCAACCTATGGAGTGTCTGGGAAATGCAGAACAAAAGCCTCTTTGCGCTCCCAATAAATTGGTCCCATAGGAATTTTGCTTTGAAATTCTAATTGACCCAGGGAAGAAAATTATTTCATGGACTTTGAACTCATTAAAAAACTCCATCATTCATCCACAGTTTATTCCTGACACTTAATCAAAAGCAATGTAATGATCCTTCTAACAAACGTGATGGGATGTTGTTGGGAGTGTGTTTACTCCCAAGTACACAGAACGCTGGAGGAGTGGAAGGTGTTTATTAGCTTTTTTATTACAGTTACCAAGCGCCTCTCAGGAATTTCAGAAGTTTCCAGAATTAGGAGCAATCGTTTCGGCATCTTTTAATCGCAGATTTTTGTGGATTTGGGGAACTCCATCTCTTGTGGAATTTTGGGTCTTTAAAACCTTTTATATAAATGAAAAATAAAATAAAGCGGCAAACCCCTGGTTAAGAAAATTTAGAAGATATTTTTAAAAATCAAACTCGAGTGACCATTTTAAATCAAACTTGGAATGCACAGACGTTAAATTACAGGACATTAACAGCACATCAGCAAACGCCCAGAGGTGTCAGACCTCTGTTCAAGGAAGCTTTTTCTAATGTAGCACTCTGAATCCTCTCCATCTTCAGAGAGAGGAGATGGTTTCGCTCAGGAGGGTTCTCAGTGAAATAGCATTTGAGGGAAGAAATCACATGTCCTACTCAAACTTGGCAGACTTACAAGAGCTTGTTTTTAAGTTCCATCTAAGTGGTGGGTTCTCTTCTGGAATATGTCAGACTTAGCCAAGGTCATGGTTGTGGATGGCCTGAGTTCTGCAGTGCCCTGGATTCTGGAGAAGTGTAATTCCTCCAGTCAAACTCCCAGGACAGTTTCACCCCAAATCACAACAATCTGCTAACCCTAAGATCACAAGGTGTTCTGGAGAAGGTGCTTAAAATACAGACCTGTGGTTTTCACTCATCCTGAAAATCAAAAGGTTTATAAATCCTTTGGAAGTTTGGAAGTTTGTAAATCCTACCACTTCTGTAGAAATTTCTTACTGAGCATTGTCACCTGGCGATGTTTCCCACAGGATGAATAAAACCAGGTAAAGTCATCCTGGTGTTTCCTTAGGAACTAATCCTGCTGTACTGAAGTTAATTATTAATTATAGTTAATTGTCTTCTGTAAAAGGAGGGCAGAACCTGGAGTTCCACGAGCAGCTGGGGCTGCTGCAGCTCGTGCAGGGCAGATTTGGTCTCAGCTCATGGACTTCCCCACAGAATTGTGCCAATTTTCAGCACAAGCTGAGCTCTTTCTGGGTATGGGTGGCTGTACGTGAGTACGGAACGTGAGTGTCTGGGGGCAGGAAGGGGCTCAGCCCTCACACCCTGCCAGGCACCAGAGTCGGGGCAGGAGGAGGTGTCTGGCTGGGTTCTAGTTTGAAAACAAACCAGTAGGAGACTCCAAGTCAGAGCTACAATTGAATAGGAAAATTAAAATAAATGCAGCAGTTCAGAAACCCTGCCAGAGCCAGGATCCAACCTGACACCCTGTCGGGCAGGGCGGTGGTGGCAGTGCCATTAAATGGTGGCTGCAGCCCCGTTGGAGTGATGGACGTGGTTCTGTTGGAGCAGTGATCCTGTGGAAGGGTCTGGTGCTCCTCAGAAGATCCAGTGGTGGTTATGCAGCTCTTCTCCTCTGGGAATCCAGTGGGTCAGGGCTGCCTGTGGTGCTCCAAACCCCAGATTCTATCCAGGTGGGAACGCTTGGTTCCTCCCCCTGGGGGAGCATCTCACAATGGGCTGATGTAACTTTATGAGCCGTGCAGTGAGGCTTGGTGGCCCATGAACAGCAGATATTCCCGGAGGGAGTTACCAGGGATGTGTCATGGAAGAGACAAAGAACCCTGCCCCAGCTGGTTTTAACAGCTGGTGACAGAATGCACACTTTTGGTCACATCTTACACTGGAACCTGAGACAGGCTGAGACCTGGGTTTTCTCATGTGCTGGGCTGGAAGGTTTTCTGCAACTGCATTGTTCAGAAGCACCCACTCCTTGTACCTTCTCTCATGTCTGAAAAGGGTTGTGCTCCTGTCAGAGTCTTACCCAAGAGGCTCTTTAAGGCCTTCCTAGAGGTGTTTTCTTCCCGGACACTCATTGTTATGGGACTTATTGGAATTTCCACCTGAGATGCAGTAGCATGAGCAGCTCTCAGGTTTGCCAGGAGCAGGTTTGGAATACACACACTGTCCCAGCCTCATCCTTCTGTCCTGGGATGATGGCCTTGGCCAAGGATGTCAAGGACAACAAGAAGGGCTTTTTCAAATGCGTTAATAACAGAAGGAAGAGTAGAGATGAGAAGAAAAGAGGTGGTTCCTGGAAACACACCCAGACCCTAGAGAGACTCCCAGCACCTGGTGACCCTCCAATGCAGGTGTGGGGTCACAGCCACGCCGTCCTGGGCACAGCAGAAGGTCTCATCTCCATCCCCTCAGCTGTGCCAGGACTCACCCAGCAGCACCTCGCACACCAGTGGGAGACAGCCCCAAAGCCCCTCGAGATCCCCACCCTTTGTCACCACGACTGTCGAGGTAGGGGAGCAGCCAGTGCAGCCCCAGAGGGTCCCTGTGTCCAAAGGAGGGACACGAGGACGGGGAAGGGCCTGGAGGGGAAGCCCTGTGAGGAGGGCACTTGGTCTGTTCAGCTGGAGGAGACTGAGGGGAGGCTCGCCCCAGTCTGCAACTTCCATGTGAGGAAGAGGAGGGACAGGCACTGATCTCTGCTCTGTGACAGTGACAGGAGCCAGGGAATGGGTGGAGCTGTGCCAGGGGAGGGTCAGGCTGGAGATCAGGAAAGGTTCTTCCCCCAGAGGGTGCTGGGCACTGCCCAGGCTCCCCGGGGAATGGGCACGGCCCCGAGGCTGCCAGAGCTCCAGGAGCATTTGGAACCGCTGCCAGGGATGCCCAGGATGGGGTTGTTGGGGTGACTGTGCAGGGCCAATCCATGATCCTTGAGTGTCCCTTCCAGCTCAGGACATTCTGTGATTCCATGTGTTTGCTTTGAGCCATCTGTTGGATTCCCTCTGTGTGAATCTCTGGATCTGCGCTGTCACTGCCCTGGCAGGGCGGTGCTCTCAGCTGACGTGCCTGTCCCTGAAGGCTGTGGGGTCCCTGATGGACATACTCCACCGGGGTGCTCAGGAGGAACATCTGCATTTACTCCTGACACCTTTAAAATCAAATAAAGGCATTAAAGGCACTGCTTGCCTCTAATCCTCAAGCCGCGTTCCTGCGAGTGCACGTGCAGATGTGAGGCTGGAAACGAGGTCAGGAAATAGAAAATGACACGTTTAAAGAAAAGAAAGTGCATAAATCTCATAAAGTTTCCTTCCCCTACCCCTGCCTGTAAATCCTGCCAGTGCTGGGAAGCAGCAGGGCTCCCTTTTGGTGTCTGAGCTTCTCAAAATGATGAAAATCCCTCAGCGGCAAATCCTAAAATTATTGGGGCGGCGGGGGGGTGCGAGCGGCTGTGCAGATCCACATTGTGATGTGCAGGGTCAGGAGGCACCAGGGCTTTATTCTGCCTGGCAGGGGGGTGTTGGATAGATGGATGTGCCCTGAGCACCCCTGAGAGGAGGACAAGCCCTTGGCCACCATCAGCCACGTGGGTGATAAATGCAGAGCTGTCCCTCGCCATCCCAGTGGTGGGAAGGTGTTTCCTCCTGGACACGGGCACACAGAGAAGGCTGACCTGAGGAATGCCTTTGGGAATGTGGTTTGCTCCCCCTTGGAACACTGATGCCTGGCTTTGTTCTGGATTTCTTGTCTGGATGTCTTTACCCAGACAAATTAATTCATTTTGGGGCTTTGTGAGGGTGTGACTGATTGAGCAAAGGCGCTGTGGAAGATAACAGGGCACAGATGAGCATTGGATCAGATTCAGGCTGGTGTTGGCTGTTCCCAGCAGCAGATCCCCATCTGAGCCCTGCCAGCTTTCACCCAGAGGGAGACTGTCCCCGCAAAACCAGCTGGGTCCCTTTCAAAACTGCCTTTGTCTGATCCCACTCATCCTGGATAAAACCCCAGCCCAGTTATATTTCCTCTAAATGGAGGCATTTCTCAGACACACTCATCCCCCTGCAAAGCAGCGTCATTATCCATGTGTGGTTGGGCACAAAGCCCTCAGATATATTTTGAACATCTGACATTTTTCCAAGAATAAACAGTAGGAGAGTTGGAAAATGTTTGCAAACTTTTACTTCCCACTTCCTAACCTCCAGGGAGCACGCAGAAGATATCCAATCCTTTCAGATGTTAATGAAATTTTGTATTTTGAAAGAAAAAAGTAACAAACAGAAACATTTCTCTCCCCAGCTGATGCTGTGGCTTTGTCCCTCCATTTGCCATCGCCGTCACTTTGTTCCTTTCCTCTTGTTTAGAAGTTTGTCCTTTTGTCACACGGGGTGGGTGGAACGCCTGAACTGCTTTAAACAGAAGGTAGTAAAGTTTATTCTGATCTTTCCAGGACCAAGTGAGTCCATAGTGGAGGTGCCCAAGAGAGGAGTGGTGTGGAGTGAGGAGCGCAGCTCTGGCCTGGGCTGGGGATGCTGAGACAGGACCTGTCCTCTCCTTATGCCTCATTTGCCATCTTGGCATCACATCCCTCATTCTGGCTCCCAAAATCACCGTAACCAATAACCAACATTAAACTGGAGTGTGAAAACTTTTAATTCAAACTGTGAAGAGGAAGCACTGCTGGACGTGTTCATCTGCCTCCTCAGTGTTGAGCAGAAAGGAAATTGGATTTATCCTAATTTTATCATCATTTCCATGTGGGTGTGGCACTGGGGGCACAGTGGGCTTGGCAGTGCTGGGGAAGGATTTGGACTCAGTGATCTCAGAAGACTTTTCCAAGCTACATGATTCCCTAATTAGGCTGAATCCGGGCAGCGTGCGGGTGCTGGTGCGGGTGCGGGTGCTGGTGCGGGTGCTGGTGCTGGTGCTGGTGCTGGTGCGGGTGTCTGTGCATTCCCAAGTGGAGCATCTGGGCTGTTCCCGTGGTTTCAGCACTTTGGGATCAGGTTGCAGGAGTCAAAGCAAGCCCCAGGAGAAATAAATCAGGGCTGTTTTGGGAAGGGATTATTAAGCATTATTTTGTTATTATTGCTGCTGCTTGCCTGGTTCCCAGAGCTGCTGCAGGGTGGGAGTGAGCAGCAGCCCAGGCTGGTACAGGCAGGTTGGGCTGTGCTGCCCCTGGAGCTGCCCATGGGAAGAGCCACAGGCTCTGTGCCAGAACCCCAGCCATGATCCCGCTCCTTTTCCAGCCCCTAAGGGATGTCCGTGCGCAGGTGTCGCCCCACTGGAGGACAGTGACCTCAGCCCATGGTACGGGAAGGAAAACCAAAGCACGGAGCTACCAGGGGACAGCCCAGGGTCCCCAGGGGGGCAGAGGCAGAAGCTGAGCCAAGTCTGTGTCTCATGGATCTCAAGCCAGTCCTTTATTCATTTCGTTCCCCTGAGCATGGAATCGTATCATAGAATCCCAGGGTGGTTTGGGTTGGAAGGGACCTTGAAGCCCATCCTGTCCCCCCCCTGCCATGGGCAGGGACCCCTTCCACTGTCCCAGGCTGCTCCAAGCCCTGTCCAGCCTGGCCTTGGGCACTTCCAGGGATCCAGGGGCAGCCACAGCTTCTCTGGGCACCCTGTGCCAGGGCCTCCCCACCCCCCCAGGGACATCTAACACTTAACCTAAATCTCTTCTTTCAGTTTAAAACCGTTCCCCTGTGCCCTGTCACTCTCTGCCTGTGTAAAAAGTTGCTCTGCCTTTTTTCACAAGCCCCCTTTAGGCCCTGGAGGGGGCTCTGAGGTTGAACACCCTCAGTTCTCCCAGCCTGGCTCCAGAGCAGAGGGGCTCCAGCCCTCGGAGCATCTCCATGGCCTCCTCTGGGCTCGCTCCAGCAGCTCCATGTCCTTGTACCCCAGACCTGGACATGGTGCTGCAGGGGGGACCTCACAAAGGCAGAGGAGACTCAGCTACAGCCCTTGGGTGTAACTCAAAGCTTTAGGCTGTTTTGGCCTTGGAAGAGTTTTGTCCAAGATTCTGGCTGGGATCTTGGGAAGGTCTGAGCCAGGTTTTCGAAGCAGGGTCCTTTATTCCAGCAGTAAACAGTGCATGCCTGCTGCAGATGGTGTCTAACCCATTAGAGAGAGATCCCCTCACTGCTTATTTACCTCTGTCAGAGCTTATGAAAGAAAAATAAATGCTGTGGGATTAGTCCCCTAATGAATAGACCCGTGTGTGCATGCATGTAGTGCAGCATCTTACAAGTCCATCTCAGTAGTTTTTAGGCCTGAGAATGAAAGTTATAATGAGGAAAATATTGATTTCCCATAAAAGGGCTTTAATCAAATGCCCTGACACCCCAAGGGGGACAGAGCTCTGCTACAACACCAAATTGCACTTCATACACCATCTATTTTTCAAACACTGTATAAATGAGCCTGCCCACTGGATATATGAGAGTTCCCAGGTGTCATACATCACAGGAGCAGGGAGAGCTGGAAGGAGAGCCAGTGCTGCCTGGCTCGGGAGGGGAGTGGTCTGGCAAAGCCGCTGGGGAGCTGTGGGCAAAGCAGGCTTGTTCTTCCCTTGGGCAGGACCTGCAGCCAGATGAGGTCTAATAGAGGGGTGCTTGCTCAGAACTTCGAAGTTCTGATGGCCCTGTTTGTCCCTAAATGAGGCTATTTGTTTTTTCCTTGGGGCTCTAAGGTTTCCCTGGAGCCTTCTCCCCTCCAGGTGAACACCCCCAGCTCTCCCAGAGCTGAGGGGCTCCAGCCCTCAGAGCATCTCTGTGGTCTCCTCTGGACTCACTCCACATCCTTCTGATGGTGGAGGCCCCAGAACTTGGAATTAAAAAACCTCTCAAGGTCTGGGGTTTGCTCTGTGCCAACACAGGGGCAGAAGGAAGTTCATTGCTGCTCCAATCAGCAAACTTGAAGGGAGCTTCAAGGTGTTGACCCTGAGGTTCACACTTCTCTTGAGGACAATAACAGAGCAGTGGAGACCCACATGAAAGCTTTGCCCTCAGGAGCCAGTTCAGGCATTTCTGGAAGCCAATCAGTCTCAGCAACTTGCATGATTAGCTTTAGTTTTTGTTGCTTCTGTATTTCCTCCCCACCACCCTCTTCTGCCTCACCTCACCCTACAGCTGGGAAGTTCTTTATTTATGTTTTGGCTTAAATCAAATCACCTTGGCTTTGTAGCAGGGAGGCAGGAAATATTAGCAGCAGGGTATCAGTATTCTGGAGGTGCATGGCACTGCTTTCTGAGTGCTTATTTATCCATCCTGGAGGAGGGGAGGGTGAGCAGTGTCTGTGCCTCGTTGTCCTGCCAGGAGCATCCTCCCAGCCCAATACCTCCCTCCAAATGGAGCTGGGTGCCAGGGCTCTTCCAGGAGTTATCTGAACCACTGCTGATTTGATTAGAGCAGTTTGTCCTTCCCTGCCACACATAATTCCTGTGATGATGGCTCATTTTTCTTGGCTGTAAGTGGAATTGCAGCAAACAGATCAGTTGTCTGGCTCTTCCCCACTGATGGATCGCGCTGCTCCCTCCCGGTGCCTGCGCTCGCTGGCTTCGCTCCTCTGCTCCACAAGAAATAGTTCCCTATGCCCAGTGCTCTGTAAATCTCACCCAGGGGCTGCAAAGTTTGGGAAGTGCTCTGTCGAGTCCCGCTGTCCTGGTTACTGGAGCCTCCTCTCTGAATCACCAGCTTTGCTGTGCTCAGGCTGGGGAGGGCTGAGTCCTGCTGGCTCCAGGCAGGATCCGTGGGCACACCCTGGGCACAGAGAGAGGCAGAGAGGCACAAAAGCCACCCCCGTGTGCCCCAGGGCCACCAGCAACTCCTCTGAGGCAGCCAGAGGCTGCTTGGAAAGCGATGGAATCACAGAACTGTTTAGTTTGGAAAAGCCCTCTGAGACCATCGAGTCCAACCATTCCCCCAGCACTGCCAAGGCCACCCCTGCCCCATGTCCCCAGGTGCCACATCCACAGGGCTTTTGAACACCTCCAGGGATGGGGACTCCACTGCTGCCCTGGGCAGCCTGTCCAGTGCTTGACCACCCTTTCAGTGATGAAATTTTCCCCAGTCACCAGCCTAGATTTTCCCTGGTACAACCTGAGGCCGTTCCCTCTCCTCCTGTCCCTTGTTCCCTGGGAGCAGAGCCCGACCCCCCCGGCTGCCCCCTCCTGTCAGGGAGTTGTGCAGAGCCACAAGGTCCCCCCTGAGCCTCCTTTTCTCCAGGCTGAGCCCCTTTCCCAGCTCCCTCAGCCTCTCCTGGGGCTCCAGACCCTTCCCCAGCTCCGTTCCCTTCCCTGGACACGCTCCAGCTCCTCAGTGTTTTTGTCATGAGGGGCCCAAAACTGACCCCAGGATTCAAGTAAAGAGAGGTGACCAGTGCCCTGGTCCTGCTGGCCACACTGTGGCTGATAACTTGGTGACAACCCCAGAAATAAATCAGGAGCAAATTACAGAAAGCAGCAAGGTCCACCTCCAAAATTAGGGAATGAAGGAGAAGCATATCAGGAGCACTCCAGGGTGTGATTACAGTGGTTATTGATTTTTCTGCAGGAGTGAACCACAGACCAGATTAGGAAATAGAGTCCCTCTCTGCAAGGCACAGAGCAAGTGATCCGAGGGACAAACTGGCTCCAGAGACCTTAGGATCGTGGTCAGGCTGTTGGGAACTGGAAACCCCAGTGGAGCGTCCTTGCTTCCCACCTTCTCAGCTTTATGGGTGGGATTTTGGAATTTAGTTGAGGCACCGGAAACTACTGAATTCCAGTAAGAGTCCTGACCTGCCTTAATTTAACTTTGCACAGGGGTTTTGAAGTGTAAGTCAGTTAACAGGTTTAATTCTCCAGTTCACAGCCTCTGGCATGGCCCTGGTTTTGTTATGGTTTATGGCATTGCAGGGGAGGCTGAACCACATAAAAAATGTGTGTCAGAATTTACACTCTCAGATTGTCAACCATTCACAAGTGTCACAGGGTTAATTACAGAGGCCCAAACCATTCTCACCTTCTCCTTCCCTTCAGACGTCGTGTTTACTCCCTTCTCTGCACTGACGTGTCTGGACTTTGGGTGGATTTTACGAGCAGAAATAATGTGTGACTCCAGCTCTGCTCTGTTCTGTGAGAGATAAGTTGGTTAAGATGCATCAAAAATCATCCAAAAATGGCTTTTTGCCTTGCCATTACACACCACCCCTTCTCCTCCTCTTGGGACCCCAAGGTAGAGGGAGCCTCGGGCATAAGTGACCACCTGTGAGGGTGGGGAGGCCCTGGCACAGGGTGCCCAGAGAAGCTGTGGCTGCCCCTGGATCCCTGGCAGTGTCCAAGGCCAGGTTGGATGGGGCTTGGAGCAGCCTGGGATAGTGGAAGGTGTCCCTGCCCATGGCAGGGGGGTGGTAATGGATGAGTTTTAAGGTCCCTTCCAACCCAAACCACTCGGGGATGCTGTGAGAAGTGAAGTGGAAGCAGAGCAGATGCCTCCAGAGGTGGGGGCCCCTCCAAACTGTCCCAGTAGTGTTGCACGCAGGGGTCTCACTGTGAGTCCTTTTTGTGCTGGGGTCTGAGAGGGTTTCTGGATGTGCTGCAGCTGTGCACAGTCATGGTGGGCATTTGGAGATGGTCTCTACAAACCCAGGATGGTGAAGGGTCTGGAAGGGCCATATGAGGAGTGGCTGAGGGCACTTGGTTTGTCCAGCCTGGAGCAGAGGAGTCTGAGGGGCTCCAGCTCCTACCGAGGGGCAGCTCCGATCTCTGCTCTCTGTGACCAGGGACAGCACCCAGGGATGGCTGTGCCAGGAGCTGTGCCAGGGGAGGGTCAGGCTGGAGATCAGGAAAGGTTCTTCCCCCAGAGGGTGCTGGGCACTGCCCAGGCTCCCCAGGGAATGGGCACGGCCCCGAGGCTGCCAGAGCTCCAGGAGCGTTTGGACAGCGCTGCCAGGGATGCCCAGGGTGGGGTTGTTGGGGTGTCTGTGCAGGGCCAGGGGCTGGACTGGGTGATCCTGTGGGTCCCTCCCAGCTCAGGATAGTCCCTGATTCTGTGAGAATGAGGCTTTCACTGCAGGCACTCCCTGGATTCCTGGCATTACAGAATTACCTGGGATACACAAGTCAGCAGGGACTGAGGATGGATAAAACCATGCTTGAAAGGGCCAGCACAGAAAGGAACCTACCCTGGGCATTACTTCTGCAGGAATTGCACTCATGGCCAAGGAGAAACCTGCAGAAACAAGCCTGGGGAGCCTTTGTCCAAGTGTCTGGGAGCTGTTAGCCAAAGCCAGGATCCTGCAGCCTCTGCAGCAGCACCCATCCTGCCCTTCCCTTCTCTCTGCCTGGGGAGAGCGGAGAGGGAAGAATATATTCTTGACCTATAAACCCCTCTTTGGAAAGCCTCCAAGAGCTCTTTCCACCCTCTCCTTCTTACAGGCTCGGTTAAATTTTAGTTTAACCAGGGCTAGATACGAACCTGGCCCAAGCTGCCCATCAGTGTGGGAATAGCACAGCCCTCCCAGGGCAGGGGTGGAGGTGAAAACGAGGGTAGGGCCCGGCAGGGTGTTGCCAGTGCTGGACTAAAACACTGCCCACATGTCTGTGAAAATAAAATACCTGCACTTTACTCCTCCTGCAAGTGCTCCACCAGGACGTTTTGGGAGTAGTGCTCAGCCTACCCCAAAATACAGTTTGTAGTCAATGAACTACTCGTGTGGAAATGTGCTTCCCGACTTTGCTCCAGCAGTGCTTTATTCACGGTGTTCATAAACCCATGTCCTCTGCCATCCTGCCACCCCCCTTCACTCTCCTCACCTCGCTTGTAAAGAAGAGATGCTTTTTGTCTGCACTGTGTAAAATACACATTGGTACTTCCCCATGGGATGGGCCAAGCATTTTACTGGTCAAATAACCTTCCCTCACAAGAAAATCTTCCCACTGTCCTGTGGGAGAAAATCCTCACTCCATTCATTTTTAAACATCCCTTGTAAATTAAGACCTTGGTATTTTCTAAAGCCCCTCACTTCCCTGCCTCATCATTTATAAGCTTCTAATCCCTTTAATCTCTCTAGTCAGGAGGCGTCCAGGCAGCAGGGAGCTTTGTAAAGGTGTGGAAATCTCCCCAAATTCCTGTGTAATGCCCTCCTGCTCTGCCATGACACCTTGCCCGACTGCGGGAAGGGGAGCACAGAAGGGCAGTGCCCAAAGGGTGGGACAGTGAATTCATAAGCTGAAAGCTGGTTAAGAAGAAAGAGATCTCTTTCTAAACCCTTTCCTCTCACACCTTCTGGGAGTTTTATCCCTCTCCACCATGTTCAGGATGGACCATGCCCCTCTTTGGCTCTGGCACCAGCACAGGGCCAGGACAATGCTGCTGAGCTGCCCTTGGCACATCACAAACTCCGCATGAGGAGCTCAAGGCACAACGTGTGCAGAGCTTCAAGGTGGCCAAATTTGAGCTTGGCTGAAATTTTTCCACCTGTACCTATTTAATGCCTGTATTTGCCCATCTCCTCCTCATTGAGCTCCATTGCATTTTCCAGAGGCTTTAACTGATGATTTAAATAGAGTGAATAGTGCAGTTTGCAGAGAAGTTTTGTTGCCCAGA
This sequence comes from Eulacestoma nigropectus, assembly GCA_013397775.1. Lineage (NCBI taxonomy): Eukaryota > Metazoa > Chordata > Aves > Passeriformes > Eulacestoma > Eulacestoma nigropectus. The sequence goes on from VZTE01002328.1 coordinate 182,953, forward strand.
TGGACAGCTAACTTTGAAGAGCAGAAATGAAATGTGATGGTGGCATGAATTGTGTCATCCATGGCTTAGCCATGGAACTTCTGCAGAAGTCCACTCAGTCCTTTAGTTGGACAGCGTTAGATTCAGAAAATCATGGAATGATTTGGGTTGGAAGGGACCTTAAAGCTCATCTCATTCCAACCCCCTGCCATGGCAGGGACACCTTCCACTATCCCATCTTGCTCCAAGCCCTGTCCAATCTGGCCTTGGACACTCCCAGGGATCCAGGGGCGGCCACAGCTTCTCTGGGCACCCTGTGCCAGGGCCTCCCCACCCTCACAGGGAACAACTTTCTGTGCATATCTAACCTAAAGGTCCCCTCTTTCAGTTTGATCCCATCCCCCCTTGTCCTGTCACTACAGTTCCTGAGGAAGAGTCGCTCTCCTGCTTCCCTGCAGCCCCTTCACGCACTGGAAAGGTGCTGGGAGGTCTCCACACAACTTTCTCCATTCCAGGCTCAACAGCCCCGACTTTCTCAGCCTGCATTAGGTCTTTGCTTTAGCAAAGCTCAGTCCCAAATCCTAGGGATTTTTGCCTGAGCGAGGATCACAAATTTGGCAGTGCTGTGCAGGGTTTGCCAAGCAGGCTGGGCTCCGAGCTCCCCTCATCCAGCCTGGCAGGTTGCAGGGGACACATCAGAGAAGCACAAGTGTGACAAGGAAGCACAGGAGCTGTGCTGGGGAGGTGAGAAATGGGAGCCTTGGTGGGGACATCGCCACCTCTTGGTGACCTGCTGGACATCACATCTCCCCCAGCAGGGCCACCCTTCAGGCCCTGTTGCTGTGGGACCAGGTGTAAAGGTGCCATTTCCTGTTGGAGCTTTGCTGGGCAGCCACACCAGGAGCTCTGACACCAAGAACTGGCCAGAAAGAGCAGCTCCTGGAGCAGCTGAGACTGGCTGTGCTGTCCTGGAGCTGTGGGAGCTCTGGGCTTTCTCTTTCCAGCAAAAGCTCCGGGGAGAATTTATTGTGGCCTTGGAGGGGGTCTGTAAGAAAGGTGGGGGGACACTGTTGCAATAGGGCAAGGGGGAATGGTTTAAACTGAAGGAGGGTAAGTGTAAGTTTGATACAAGGAAGAAGTTTTTTACAAGAGGGGTGAAACACTGCACAGGTTGCCCAGAGAAGCTGTGGCTGCCCCATCCCTGGGAACATTCATTGCCAGGCCGGACAGTGCCCTGAGCAACCTGGTCTGGTTGAAGATGTCCCTCCCCATGGCACAGGGCTGAACTAGATGACCTTTAAAGGTCCCTCCCAACCCAAGCCAGTCTGAGGCTGTGATCTCAGTGGAGCAGAGGTCTGTAATTCCATCAGGAGCCAGTCTCTGTGTGGGCACACAGGCAGGTGACAGCTCATGAGCCAGGAAAGGGGCAGTTCAGAGCACCCATCACGGATTCTGTACCTGGCCACCTCAAGTTTAAACTCCCAGGTTTTGGTTCATGATGAGAATTGAATCTTAAACAAAACACCAGAGTGTCTCTTCTCTGCTCAGTTTTAGTAATGCCAACTTTCCTGGTGCTGGACTGAAACTGGGATTCGTGTGGTGATAGCGGCTGTCAAAAAATGAACGAAAATGTGGATTTGATTTCAGAGAGAATGGAAAGTAGGTCTTGAACATCCTTTAAATGGGGGAACTTGTAGTTTAACAGCCAAAGGCACATTCTTAGATATTTTAGATGAGGAGTTAGGACTACCACAAGCATTAGCAAGGCATCGTGGGAGTTGTGGGTGACAAAATCAAAATGAGTTTCACAAACTCACCCAGCACTAGCAGAAAGTGCTGGTCACCAGTGGGTTCCCAGTACAGCCATTAAATGAGAGTGCCAAGTGCTGCCATTACAGACCTCACCTGCAAAGAACCAAGCAGCTGTCACTAATTTAACAAAATGAAAGCCTTGTGGATGGAGTGGGGTTAGGAAAACACTTCAAAATGGAATTTTCTTCATTTTTCTGTCCCTAGTGGGACAGTGGCAGTGTGCAGCAGTGAGTTCCTAAGCAATAACCACATGTGGTACAGAGGTGTTGGCATGTCTCAGACTCTTCTATAAAATATAAATGTGTAATTCCCTGCCTCTCCCAGAATCAGAGTGTGTCTGGGAGTGTCACAAGGATTTATGGCTGTCGTGGCTGGGGGTGCATCAGAGGGGTGTTCCGTGCACAACCAGCGCCCTGGCAAAGTGAAAGATGAGGGAAAAAACTGAGATCCCATTGCAGTGAACCACAAAATTTCATAAACCAGCTCAATTTCCCCATTCAACTTCATCAGCTTCAGTTCATCACTGAGCCAGGGCTGGGCCCCTGGTGTTTGTGTGGAGGTACAGGGGCACAGTTCACAGCAGCTCATTTAGCACTTGCAGATGAGCGCTCACCGCAGGAAATGAGTTTGGGTTGGCTGCTCAGGGTTTATCCGTGAGGGTCAGTCCCAGATTCCCTGGGGGGTTCATCATCCATCAGGCTGGAACAAGCCCTGGGCATCTGAGAGCTGAGACTGAGCCTTCAGCACATGTGGAAGATGCTCTGGAGCAGGAGCAGCGTGGGGCCTGCATTCCTGGGGGATGGAAATAACAGAGGCAAACTCATCCGAGCAGGGCAGGGGGAGCTCAAGGTTATGAAAATGAAATCATTCTTCTTCTGCTCCTTTCCCAGTGACTGCTACTGTTAAAATGAATAATTGTGGAGCAGCCGTGTCCAGACAGATCTGTTTCTGCTCACAGCTCATTGTGACAGTCAAAGATGCCCTGCACAGCCAGGAAAGCAAACAGAGCTGAAAGTCACGCTGCCTTGGGTGAGCCCCCAAGGGTCCGTGCATCAGTGATGGAAGGCACAGTCCCAGGCAGCCAGGTTTGCTGATAAAAGGTCACTTTTGACTGGGTTAAATAGGATAAAATAGGGTTAACAGGATAAATTCCTGCCTGCTTCCACATGTGGTCCGTGAGGGTGAATGAAGGATGATCAGCGTTTGGGCATGAGCATGTCGGGCACACATGGGGCAGTCAAAGGCTGTTCTTTGTCATCTCTGCTGGTGTCACAGGCAGGGTTTGGGTGTTGGCCACTGCCAGATGCAAGACAGAGCTCCTGACACTGGTCTGGTCCATCGTGGCAGCCCCACAACTGCAGTGCCACATCCCTGCTCTGCCGTGGCTCCCCCAGGACACCTCAGAGGGCTCCTGGAGAGGAAATTTTGGAGAGAAGCTGGTCTCAAAGGTTTTAGTGACAGGTTTTGTTGCCTAGGAAAGCAAGGTTTGCCATTGTGAGTGCTCCCTCCACCAGGCCCAACAAATTAAAGCCAAAGAGGAAATGTCCATGGGCCATTACCCCTCTCCCAGAGGAGGCTGAGTGTGATGAGGGCCAAATTGCCATTTAATGGGATCTAATTGATTTTATAAGCTGTTGTGTTAACAAGAAGCTCTCCAGTGTCCCCTGGCACCACTCAGGCAGTTTGACATGTGACATGTGGCACTGGGAGAGGCTGGGAGGCTCCAGCTTTGTGTGTAACCCCTACACTGGGGCTGGACCCCAGGAGAGGGTTAGAGAAAGGATCTGCAGAGACCTGGGGAGCTGCCAGGACTCAGGGGCCAGCAGCCCGTGGTGTTTGGGGCCTGATGTAAGTGGGAGCAGAAGGAGAGCCTGCCTGGTGTGGGGAAGCTGCTCATGGGAAGGGCAGAGCTGAGTATCCCATGCTGGTGAGCAGTTGCAGGGTCCCCACAGAGCCTGCCCTACCCTGGCAGGGAAATCTGGCTGTACCGGGATGCCTCCATCAGGATGGTCCACGGGGAGCCACCTCCATCCCAGAGCAGAGCCAGAAAGGTCCTGCACCCCCAGTGCTGTGTACAGCACCAGCTGCTCTCCCAGCAAGCTCTCCGTGCTCCTCCTCATCATCAGGAGGAGCTTCCCTGGGTGGGGGATGCTCCCAGTGGCCCCAGCCCTCAGCTCCTGCAGCCCTTCAGCCACATCTCCTGCGTGGGAGATCTCCACCTCCCCACAGGGCTTGGTTAACACTGCTAAAGCCACATGTCCCTGGTCCCTGAGCCTGGGGCTGTGGCAGGGAAGCCGCCAGCTCTGAGGGATGGTCCCAGCAGCTGTGAGGACATTTCTGTAGCTTTTTGTTTATGGATTCCGAGGGTTCCTGGTAATTGGAACGTGGCAACTCCTAACACATAACAGATGAGGTGCTGGTGGAGGGGATTTGTCATTGCTTCACTCCCCTACAGCAGGAAGGGCTCGTAAGTCACAGCTGACAAATCTGTTGATGACTTTTAAACTTCATTTACAGAAAAGAATGACCATAATCAACAAACAATGATGGGCTACTAATCTTGCTGTATTATTAAAAGGGGGTCTGTGTCTTCAGCCCGTGCTGTGGGAGCCAAATGCAGTCCCCGAGAAGGGCTGGCGGGGAGTGAAGGGATGAGAGCAGCACCAGCAGAGTCCCAAGAACCCTCCCAGCCGTGACTCCTCTTCCTGGCATGCACGGCTGGCACGCTGATGCTGAGCAGCATGAGAGCAGCGGATGACGTGCTGTGATCTCAGATCTCAGCTTTGGCCCAGAGCCCGCTGACGTCGCAGGGAAATCCCCAGAGCATCAGTCCCCAAGGGGAGCACAGCACCCTCTGCAGAACCAGGCTTTGCTTCAGTCCTTGCATCCAGGTAGAACCAGGAGAGGCAAAGGCCGGTAGATCTGGAGCAGGATTTGTTATTTTTCAGGAGGAAAAGGAATGGCTGCCACCATAGGCCTTGCTATAGTTGGTCCCTCAAGCAGCTCAGTTGCTCTGCAGGTCTCCCTCTCCCCCCTGAGATGCTTTCCCTGGAAAGAAGGTGCCTCCCCGGTCTCTGTGGAGCCTCAGAGGTGGCATTTAGACAACCAAACCTCAGCAAATCCAACCAGAATTGAAGTGGGAGCCACATCCCAGCCGCTCCACAGAGATTTGTGTCTTAATCCTTCATGTCATTCTGCGTATTGGAAGTGTCTGAAATAATTGTGAAAGGCAATCAGCTGGTAATTAACTCAGAGAGAGGAAAGGAGCGTGGCAAACCCCTCAGCTGGTAGAGGTTCTCAGTGAGGCTCCCTGAGGCTCCTCATCCCGTGTCCTGCTCCCCCTGCCACCAGCCCAATGTCTGGGAGTGAGTGGCTGTGGTGGCACCTGTGACAGGACGTCCTTTAGCAGGTGGGAGGACAGTCAGGTGGTTTTCCCTGCAGGAGAACATGGACAAGCATTTTGAAGGATCGATCTGATCTGGGTCCCTGGGGCCCCTTTGGTCTGGGTGGTGACTGCCCTGCTGTCCTCAGCTCCTGATTTTGCCCCATCTCCTGGCAGCTGGGGCTGTGCTAAAATCCCCAGGGACAGGAAATCCCTGATTTCTGCTCAGTCCCTCAGAAGGACCAGCCACAGCCCTCCTGGCTTGGCAGAGGTGGCCTGGGGGATGAGCAGGACCAGTTTGGCTGGGAAGAACAGCACTGGAGTGCTAAAGAAGCTCTGACATCACAATGCAGGACCTCTCTTAGGCGATGAGGTTAATGGTTGGACTTGGATGATCTTGGAGGTCTTTTTCAACCATAATGACTTAAAACACCAGTGGAACGCAAAAAGGGGATTCCATCAGTGAAGCTCGACCTGCTCCTCCTCTTTGGGAGCTGGGTGGCCCTGGAGGCGGTTAAATTAAATTAATTGGCAGCATGAAATGGGGGTCTTCCTGGAGCCCAGGTTTTCCCTCTAGTTCAGCATTGCCCTGTGGTGAGAGATCCAGGTGTCCTTCCCACAGGAGCCTGCATCATGGCCCGGGAAGGTGGGATGTGACCCAACCCTGGAGCCTGGGAGAGCTCTCGGACGTGGCCAGAGGGGTTTGTGTGAGGAGGAGGAGAGCCTTGGGCTCGTGCATCGGGGCAGGAGGCTCCTCTGTGGCCAGGCTGGGAGCCCTGCTCGTCCTGCCACGTGCAGGAGGTGCTGAAAGCAGCCGCAGCAATGCCAGGTCCTTACCAGCCAAGAAACTTCCCAGAAACTTCCCTTGGTTTTCCTCATAAATAAATAAATCATTTGCTGTTCAAACAACAATGGGGCTGGTGGGGGGGTGTTCATTAAGGAACATCAGAGCCCGTGGGAGTGGGAGAGAGGGGATGGAAACATTGTGTTTTTCTGTTCGGCTGGGAATGATAAAGATTAAAGAATCATTCTCAAGGAATTAGTCATGGCCAGCCATTAATGAGCATCTTGGTAACGCTCTAATGAGCTGGCTTCAGCTGCCTGTAAGAAAGGCCTTTAATTAGATTAGTGCATGTAGCATTGTCCAGTGCCTGGTAGGTAATCATCAGGTTTTGCACTGGTGGGATTACAGATGACATTCTATTTAATTGCTGTTTCCTTTTCATTTTCTTTCCCCCCCTTTTTTTTTTTTCCTTTTGAAGATTCTTTCCTCCAAAGAATTTTGTTTCTGTTCTCGAGCAGAACCTAAATGTTACCCATGGAATTCTGCATCTGAAAGGGCTGCCAGACTGGGCTTATCTGATTCAATTGACCTTTAAAATTTATTTTGCTGCTGTCAAAAAGAATGTTAGTCTGTTCACGAGAGATTTCTGAGATGATTGGAAGCAGAGACTCCTGAAAACTCCACTTGTTGCATATTCTGCAATCAAAGGATGCTCCTATTTGGGGAGGGAGGGCTTCTAGGAGAAAAGTGCCTTAATTTAAAATACATTTTCGTGGAGGAAATGTTTTCAGAGACAAAACTTCAGCCTTGTCAAGCAGATGGAGATGATGGATGCCCCATCCCTGGTAATATTCAAGGCCAGGTTGGATGGGGCTTGGAGCAAGCTGGGATAGTGGAAGGTGTCCCTGCCCATGGCAGGGGGTGGAAAAACTCAATCTTTAAAGGTCCGTTCCAACCCAAACCATTCCCTGATTCTTTGGGGAAAACCGCTATCTCCAGAGGGGATGCAGATGAGCAGCTCTAGGGTGACCCCACGCCTGTGCAATGAGTTATGCAGCATTTGGGGCAGCCCCAGGTGTGTAGAGACAAGGCAGGGTGAGGAGCAGGGCTGCTGCAGGGGCTGCTTGGATGGCTCTCGCTGTCCAGCTCTAGGTCATCCTTTATCACACTTATTAGGAAGGATTTAAGGCTCTAATGAATAGATTTTTAAGCTTCTACAGACATAAATAATATATAGGACAGATGGTAACGAGGCACAGTTATAAACTGAGTGCTGACCCAATAGACTTTGTGACCATTGTACCTTTAACAGCTGATTAAATACTTATTTAAACAGCTATTGATTATTTATGGCTCTCTTATGGAGGATTTCAGAAATTTAAACCAGAGCCAGCTTTTCAAAGGATTGGCAGGATTTCTCCAGTTTGAAATGCCTTGTTTTAATTTAAAATTCAAACAGGAGGCTCTCTGCACAGTGAGGTGGAGAGCTGAAGGAAGGCTGGGGGGGAGCCAGTTCTGTCCCCAGTGTCCAGGCACAGCCCTGCATCAGCCAGGAATGAATCCCGGATTTGTGGGGCCATCACTGCAAAGAAAAGGGGTTAAAGGAACTGGTGCTGCCGCAGGCACAGAGGCAGCAGAACAGGTGACATCAGCCCAGGTGCCGTGGTGACGCTGTGCTGGAGCAGCTCCAGGCCAGGATGCTCCCGGTGCAAATTCCCCGTGCGTCAGAGGCAGGATCAGGGGCTGGAGCCAGCCCTCCTGCAGAACCCACATCTGCCACGGGCTCACCGCGTCAGGCTGGATTATTGCTGACGTCCTGCAGGGAGCGTGCCCTGAGGAGCCAGACCTGGCTGTTCGCTCTCCCTCTGTGTTTTCAGCCCGAGTTTGGGATGGTGCAGCCTCCACCTGAGCGTGAGGAAGGGGAATGGGGTGGGGAGCAGCTCCCCCCGTCACCCACCCCATAAACTGAGTGGAGCAGGCAGTGAGGTGGGGTTATAAACAGGGATGGGAGCCCCAGTTCCCTGGGAGTATCCAGGTGCCTGCAAGGCAGGAATGTCTGGCAATGTCCAGGTGCTCTCCCGTGACCGGGGGGTGCAGAGGCATCACAGCCCCTGTCCCTGTGGGCTGTCCCCAGCCTGAGGAGTGACAGCTGACCCTGCAGGTCGGGTGTTAACAGCATTTCATTCTCCCAGGGAAGACACGGGGAGGCAGCTGGGCTGAACCTGAGCCTGCCTGCTCAGGAGGGGAACCCCTGTCCTCCGGCAGGACGTGGTCCCCGCATCCCCAGGAGGTATCTGGGGGTCAGGGGGGATGCCCAGGGGCTGCACTGGTGCCTTCTGCATCTCAGCTCCAGCCACGCAGCCCTGGTGGGGTGGGCTGGCCATGGAGAGGGGGCAGGGGTCGGGGACAGCCAGGGGTCCCCAGCCGGGGCTTGCTGCACCCCCACAGGACCGGGAGGTCAGGGACTGCCAGAGCCTGAGCCTGGACAGGTGGGATGCCGATGGCCTCAAGTAGTGCCACGGGAGGTTTAGATTGGATGTTAGGAAAAATTTCCTCCTGGGAAGGGTTGCCAAGCATTGGGACAGGCTGCCCAAGGCAGGGGGAGAGTCACCATCCCTGGAAGTGATCAAAAAAACGTGTGGATGTGGCACTTGGGACCATGGTTTCGTGGTGGGCCTGGTGGTGGTGCTGGGTGGATGCTTGGACCTGGTGACCTCAGAGGTCTTTTCCAACCTTCATGATTCCATGGTGTGCAAGGTGGAGCCCTGGGAAGTGTTGGGAAAAATTCACAGGCCCTGGACAAGGAGCCCCTTGTCCGATGGGAGAGGGGACAGCCCAAAATGGCACTCGAGGGACCCCCTGCTCTGTCTGCAGTGAAAGGCTCCTCCCTTACTGGGATGTGCTTGGTTGCACTTTACAGGGGAACAAGGTTTGCAAAGAGACACCACAGCTTCACAGTCTGGCTCCTGCTGAGCTCATCTCCAGCTTTCCAGCCCTCTCAGCACAGCAAATATTCCCCAGAAGACAGCCCTGGGCCTGCAGAACCAGTCTAATAATTGTGACATCTTTGTCTACCCCTTTTTTTAATAACTTCCCAGTCCTTTAACACTCGTGTTTGGGAGAATTGAAGCTGTTTTCCCCAGAAGACCGAAGCACTGGTTTCCTCCCAGTTTATTCTCTTTATTGGAGCACACAGCAGCGAGCAGGAGGAGGGCTGAGCCCTCCAGGTTTCTGTGCAGGACTTGCTGGGGACTCAGGAGTTATTGAAAAGATTGCAGGGTTTGTGTTGGTTATTAAACCAACGCTTCTGAGCTCGGCTCTCATGTTTGGGGACTCACTGGGAAATTACTCAGGGCTCTCCAGGGAAGAATGATTGGCACTGGAGGTGGCAGGGCTTCCCAGGGTTTGTGCGGCTCTGTGTTGCCGATGGAGCTGGGCAGGGCAATCCCCTGTCTCACAGCTGGCTGTTTCTCTTCAAAACTGCCTTTTTTCAGCTTAAAGGGGGGGAAAAAAAAAAAAAACAGGATCAGGTTGCCCAGAGAAGCTGTGGTTGCCCCATCCCTGGAAGTGTCCGAGGCCAGGTTGGATGGGGCTTGGAGCAAGCTGGGACAGTGGAAGGTGTCCCTGCCCATGGCAGGAGGAGGAACAGGATGATTTTTAAGGTCCCTTCCAACCCAACCATTCCATGATTCTGTGATTCTCCTCAACCCCCTCAGAGCCAAGGAGAAGCTTGGTGGCTGCCCAAAGTGAGATCTTCCCTGTGGGACAGACCTGCCAATTTGTGCTAGGGAATATTAACTGCCCAGGCCTTCCCTAAAAATCATCTTTCTGGCCACTTGCAGGAAAGTGCAAATCACTCCCGTGGTGATTTTTGTCTTCCAATGTAATGCTTCTGATTTAGCCTTTAAGTTCATAGAAAGAATGGTTTGGGTTGGAAGGGGCCTTAAAGATCATCCCATCCCACCCTTGCCATGGGCAGGGACACCTTCCACTATCCCAGGCTGCTCCAAACCCCGTCCAGCCTGGCCTTGGACACTGCCAGGGATCCAGGGGCAGCCACAGCTTCTCTGGGCACCCTGTGCCAGGGCCTCTGCACCGTCACAGGAAGGATTTCTTCCTAATACCTAACCTAAACTGACCCTCCTTCAGGTTAAATCCATTCCCCTGTGTCCTGCCACAACAAGCCCTACTTAGAGTTTTGTCCTCATCAAGTTCCAAAAATTTTCAGTGCTGCTCCCTTGCAAGTGGCAAGAAAGATGTTCAGACGTGAAAGGTTTGGGATGAAAGCAGTGAGGGCAACCTCCAAAAAGCAGTGAGGTCAGGACTGGGGTGTGCCCTGTACAGGAGTATCTGAGATGGTTAAAAAGACCTGAACAAGGTGCACCCCACTCGCACTGGAGCTCCAAGGCTGGAACATCCATCCATGCTGGCAAGACACAGCTTGCTGGTGCTTTTTCCAATACCCCAAATGCCAAATTTGCCCCAAACCTGGCAGGGACCAGCTTTCTCCCTGTGCCCCGTGCTGGAGGTCCCTGCAGGATGTCTGCATTTGTCCGACCTCCGGGCTGGAAGAACGCGTTACTGGTGTTACTGGGTGCAGATGTGGGCAGGATGTAAAACCACATCTCCCCTCCTGTGAGCAGCCGTGCTGAGAGGGGGAGAACAGCCCGGCTGCTGCCGTCACAGCGACACAAAGAGCTCCTGCAGGAGGGGGAGGCCGTGGCTTTGCTCTCCCTCCTCCTTCCCTGGCAGTTCCTCACTCACACGGGGCCCTGGGGTTTGCAGCCACCTGGCTCTCAATTAACCAGCTAATCTGGGAAACAAGGCACCGACAGCAGGGAGGGGACAGCTTATCAGCACACCAGTGCCAGCCTGGGGCCGTTCCCGGGTGGAATAGCAGTATTTTTAAAGGATTCCTGTATGTTGGCAGGCGGGGACAGGGTGTGATGTTGCTGCCAGGTGTGCTGTCACGGGAGGAGAGGGGCAGCAGAGGCAGGGAGAGGAGTTTGTTGGCATCCATCCTCCTCCCGGCATGGAACAGGGGCATGTACAGGTGGGCACAGCCTGTCCTGGGCTATGGGAGCTTGTTGGGACCTTGGAGTGGTCCTCAGCACCTCTTAGAACTGGCACAGGGGATCCCTGACTTTCTGAGGTGCAAAGCTCACTTGATCCCTGTTGTATTTTCTTCTCACCTGGCAGTGGCACACAGGTGCCCTTGTGCCCAGAGGGATGAACCCTTGGAGAATCCGGGGTAAATCCCAGGCTGCAGGGGTGTGTGGAGGGTCAGGTTGCAGGGATGATGGTCCGAGGGTGCCGAGAGCCCAGCCTGGCTGCAGATGGATGTGCTCCTGGGGGCACCGTGCTGTGGCTCCACCGCTGTCCCCTGCGGACTCACAGGGTCTGTCCCTGTGCAGAGGGGGATGGCACAGGCAGGAGGGAGGGAAGGAAGGAAGCAAGGAAAAGGGGAAGGGAGTAGGTTTAGGTTAGATATTAGGAAGAAATTCTTCCTGTGAGGGTGGGGAGGCCCTGGCGCAGGTTGCCCAGAGAAGCCGTGGCTGCCCCTGGATCCCTGGCAGTGTCCAAGGCCAGGTTGGACATTGGGGCTTGGAGCAGCCTGGGATAGTGGAAGGTGTTCCTGCCCATGGCAGGGGGTGGATGGGATGACCTCAGATCATTCTGTGATTCTAGGAAGAGTGGAAAGAAGGAAGGATGGAAGGAGAAATCTTAGTCCTGGCAATCTCATCCTTAAGTCTCCTTGTGTCTTTGGGGGCATTTGGGGCTGGGAGTGCCATTGCAATGTCTCTGGAGGCTTTGGTGAGGCTGGGGGCACGCACCCCTCCAGCCCACACCTCTCCTGTCTGGGCCTCGATCTCCCTTGCAGAAAACAGGGATAATCCTAATACTCTGTCCTTGATGTTCTCTGGGGTCCTGGAGGTGAAGAACCCCTTGACAGGTTCATTTATTCATGTCCAAGTATTATTCCTTGTTGCCTCCTGTCATTTCTCTTTTCCAACTCCAGTCCATCTCGTGGCAGTTGTGGGTTGGGGGCTGAAAGGTGAGGTCAGAGCTGTGGAAATGCTGCCGATGCCAGCAATGGTTGTTGGAGTCTCCGTCTGTGAGCAGGAACGTGCGTGTGTGTGCTGTGTGGGTGTATCCGACCAGACACATCACCGAGCTGCTCTGCTCTGATGCAGCCCTGCTGGGTTTTCCATGGTGTGTCCAAGTGCTGGTGGCTGGAGAGGCCGCTCTGCTCCCCAGTTGCGGAGCTGGGCTGTTCCCGAGCTGATGGCTGTGCTGGATTTCACGTGGACACAACGCAGAGTGCCCTGCTGGAGTGCAGGGAGGGGGAGGATGGAACATTACCAGCCATGGTTAAAATGTCCTTTTCCAGCTGTTTCACTAAGGAGGCCAGTAAGTGATGCCAAGTGACTGCTGTGTTTAACAGAAATCCCAAATGAGTGGGACAGAGGAGACAAGGGAGGCTGATTTCTCCAGGGAACGCTTGGCTCGTGTGTGGCAGCAGCAGAGCACGGGGTGCTGGAACACGCAGTGCCCAGCGGGCTGTGAGACACCAGTGGTGGGGCCCAAACCCTCAGAGCATTCCCCAGCCTTGGCCTTCCCTTCTCCCTGCTGCCAAATCCCTGCTGCCTGCCCGGGCAGGGCCAGCAGAGCGTGGGCAGATGGCCCTGGAGAGCTCCCATCTGCAGCGACACCGGGGTCCCGTGGCTCCCTCCCAAGCCCTGCCCTGCAGCGGGGCCGTCACCTTGCCTGACCTTGGCCATCTGCTGGCCCTGTCCCATCTCCCATCAGCCCAGGCACGTCCCCTGCACAGACCTGCCATGTCCTGAGCTGGCCCCGGAGCCACTGGGAGCTGCAAGGGAAAGGCCGTGCTGAGGGATGGGGATGCTGAGCTCCCTGCTCCGTCACTGGTCTCCGCAAGGCGGGGTGGATGTTGCTGATCCCATGTCCAGCTTTATGGGATTGGTGGGATCCAGCCTCCCAGGTGGGGAGGAGAGGACACAGCACAGGGAACAAGCACAGCAGGTGCTGGTCCAGCTGCAGGAAGCGTGGGGAAGGTCATGGGAACCAGACAGGGAGGGTGTGAGGTGGGAATGGGCAGCAGGGACCTGGGAGGGGCACAGATCCCCCTTTTCCAACCCCCCCAGTTCCATGGCAGCCAAAATCTTCATCTTGGGAGGTGCCTTAGAAGATTTCCTTCTCCAAGTGAAGATCCACTTGGTGCCTTCCTGCTCACACCTCAGCTTCATCCAGGTGGTTTTTTTTATAGCAAACTCACATGGGGAAGGGTCCACTGACAGCTGCAGAGCTGACTCGTGTGGCACCTGCTGAGAGCCCATGGAATTTGAGGAAAAACACAGTTTTGTACCCCCACCCTCCCCACATCCCACCTGAATCCTCCAGCCAAGCCTGTTCCAGCCCCGGCGCAGAGGCGGCTTAACCCACATCCCTCCTACACAGGCTTACGGAGCTCAGCCCCTGATGTAGTTGGGGTTTGCAGCTGCAAACAGCTGGGCAGAGCTTCAGGTTCTTGTAAATAACACCTGGCTGGGCTGATCCGTCCTTGGGAAGGCTTTGGGCTTTCCCTGGTTTGGGACTGGGGAGTAGCAGCAGTGAAGCTCTTCAGTGCTAGGGTGTGAAAGCAGAGCCAGGGGTGAATTTGATGTGAGTGCTGTGTCTGATTTTGAGGAAGAGACCATCCCTCAGCAGGGCCAGACCTGGAAATGGTGTGGCCAGATTTGACCAAGCTGCTTGTTCTGTGTGGCACAGTGACGTGGTTGGTGTCTGCCCTGACTTCGGGAAGGCCTTGGACATGGTGTCCTGCAGCATCCTGGCATCCAGGTGGGACACGAGGCTGGATGGGCAGCTCCCAGGGCAATGCAAGCTGCATGGTGGGTTCCAAGAATGGGGAGAAGGGCTCAGATTCTGCCCAGGGACCAGGGGAATTTCTCTGGGGGCTGGGGGAGAGAACGGCCGTAGGTGGGTAGCAAATGTGTTGGAGACCTGCACAGACTCCAGCAGATGAGGATGGAAAAGTGGGAGTGCATCCTATAGAGGGGAAGGAGCTTAGAGGGACCAGGGATGTCCCCGTGGCGTGGCCTGGGGGGGGGGCAAGAGGTGCCAGGGCAGGTTGGCTCTGAAACAAGGCAAAGTGGGCTTCAGGAGCTGGAAACTCCAGGAGCCACCAGCTGTACAGCCACGTGCTGGAGTCACTGGTGTGACATTGCTGAATCCCCAGGGAAGGGAGGGCCATGGGTTCACAGCAGGTCTGACGTGTCCTCATGGTAGCAAGGCCACCCAGGGCCCCCTGGCTGCAGACACCCCACGTGTGTGCAGGCTCTCTGAAGGTCCTGCACAGCCTCAGCCACTCCCACCCCGCTCAGGATGGAGATTCCCCAGGGACTGGCCACATTCAGGATGGAGATTCCCCGGGGACTGGCCACAATCAGGATGGAGATGCCCTGGGGACTGGTCACATTCAGGATGGAGATTCCCCAGGGACTGGCCACAATCAGGATGGAGATTCCCCAGGGACTGGCCACATTCAGGATGGAGATTCCCCAGGGACTGGCCACAATCAGGATAGAGATTCCCTGGGGACTGGCCACATTCCGGATGGAGATTCCCTGGGGACTGGCCACCCTGGAGCAGCCTCCAGCTGGGTGTGGTGCAGATATTCAGGATTTCTGTGACACGAGTCCTTGAGGCTTAAGCTGGGTACCCAGAGTGACCAAAAGGCTGGAAAAAGCCTCTGTTTCTCCCCATCTGCACCAGGAAAGGGGCAGTTTCCTTCGGGAACCTCTTCCAGGTGGCACTGCAAAAATAAGTTCAAATAGAGAGCATTAAACAAGGGTTGATACAGGGGTGGAAGTTGGAGCACCACTTGCCAAAGGTTGAGAATTGAATTCACTTAGATTCCTTTAAAAGTCCTGTCCTTTGGCTGTTTTTCCCAGTGTTTTTAGGAAAACTCTGCCTGCCAGGAATTGGTTGTAAAGTAATAGAACAAAAGTCTCTGGCTCTTTTAATCGGTAAGCGTGAAAGGGAAAATACAACGAGCCAGACTCAGACAAAGTCTAGCTTTTTTTTTTTTTGTTATTATTGGATTTAGCAGGAAGATTATTTCCAGCCTCAGTGGCAGGTTAATGGAGTCGCAGGGGTTGGAGCCAGAGATTTATTGTGGAGTCGCATCCTCACAGAGAGGCTCAGACTTGCCGGGTGTCTCCAGTGCTCCGTGTGGTCTGGCTTTCAGTGGTGCAAGGGATGGAGTGTCCAGCTCCTTGTGCTCCCAGCTGGAAAGGTGGAGGTATGCCCCTGGCAGCTGGGCACAGACCCCATTGCTGGGGGATTGTTCCTGCATCCTGGGGCTCCTGGGTAAGGCTGCAAACACCCTCTGCCTGTGGGGATGGGGGAGTCTCCTCCCCTGTCCCCATCCTGGGCTGAAATTCCAGATCCTGGGATTTGGAGCAGTGATGGTGAGCCCTGACACACCGATGCTTGTCTGTGTGGGCGGAGTGGGACTGTGGCAGGAGCAGATCCCAAGGGACTGGGAGCTCAGAAGGGAAAACATCCACCCCCTGAGGAGCCGAAACGGGGCTCCCCTGGCAAAGGGGGAGGTGGGTGGTGATGTTCTCCCCCCTACAGAGGAGAGAGAAGCAGCCAGAGATTGCATGTCCTGTGGGCATCTCTGTGCAGGAGAGCACAAGGAAGAAGCAGGACTGGGGTTTTGGAAAGTCTTGGATGCAACCCCAAAGTACCGTGGCTTTTTGCCAGGCTCTGCCTGCCAGGGCAGGAGTGTAGGAAAGGTAACTCTGTGGTTTAGGGCTCAGCAGAGCTGGAACATCCCACACTGCCCTGTCAGTGCCTCGGGCAGGCTGGGCTGGGGGCAAGCAGAGCCTGCCAGGGCTTGGGGACTGAGGGGACAGGGTCCACAGGGGCTGCACCTGCTCAGGCAGGCAGCTGCCACTGTCCCACCTCGGACCAGGCTGCTCAGACTTGGGCTCTGAGCCCAGAGAGCCAAAACCCCAAAGCCAGGCAGGGTTCAGCTCTGCCCAGCGCCAGGGCAGATGCTGGGGACCAGCAGGCAGGGGACACAGGCCCTGTGGTAGCGGTGCAAGCCCTGTGCCAAGCTCGGGGACCTCCAGGAGTTGTGGACACGCTGGTGGTGTTGCCCTAGGGAGTGGGAGAAGCTGTGGGTGCTGCTGGAAGGGGCTGGGGGAGAGCAGCAGCTCCGTGTGCATCACAAAACACCTTGCTCAGCTCCCGGGTAAATCCCACACCCTGTGTGTGCAGCACAACCCAAAGCATCCCTCGGGGCCTGGGAGGTGCAAACCAAGCTGATCTCTCTGGACAGCTCTGGGTTTTGCTGGAGTTTGAGCAGACAGCTCACACTGCCTCGGATTTCGCACAACTCCCAGCCCCGTCCCTTGTCCTCAGAGGGCAAAGCTGTCCCCAGGGGCTGCCCACGAACTACCCGAGGCACAAAGCTCGGCGGATCCTGCCTTGCAGCCGCGGGAAGGGGTTGGAGTGGTTTCCAGCTCATGTGGCTGATGGTGATTTCCAAGCTAACAGTGACACCTCCTGTTTGCACAAAATCCAGCCCAAAGCCCGGCGTGCAGGCAGGGCAGTGCAGGTGCCCTCAGGAGCGCACGGGCTGATCACTGCTTAAATCTCTTCATTTATATCCAGAAATCCCGAGTACCTTTCCAGGTGCAAGTGTGGCCCCACAGGGACAAACCCATCCCTGAGCAAGGTGAGGGCTCTGCTGTGCTGGGAGGTTTTGGCAGGGGAAAGCCTGGAAAAGTGGGCATGAACCAAGGTGCTGGATGCAGACTGCTTCAGAAAGAGCAGTTCTTTGAATTGTGATTTGGCAGAGAGAGGTAAAAGCTTTGGTATGACAGCATTAAAGCTTCTACTTAGATGTGAAATTGATTTAAGTCTTGGTTTCTCCCCTAAATGCAACCTTAGAATCACAGAATACCCTGAGCTGGAAGGGACCCACAAACATCACTGAAGTTCAACTCCTGGCCCTGCACAGAACCAACCAGGTGTCAGCCTGATGAATTATTTTCCAGCAAGAGTTTAGGACTGACTGTGCCAGGGGTCTCCCAACACCCAGGGGCTCCTGGAGATGGGATCTACCCCACTGTGACCAGTTGAAATTGAGGAGCTGCTTCCTCCACTGAGAGACGTGTTCCCCATCCCTCCCTTTCTCTGGGAATTCCCTTGCACACCCTCCTGACTCCCCACCTGTCCTTGCAGGCGTCCAAGATGTCCTTGAAGGTGCAGACGAGCAACATCACCAACAAGAATGACCCCAAGTCCATCAACTCACGGGTGTTCATCGGCAACCTCAACACGGCGGTGGTGAAGAAGTCGGATGTGGAGACCATCTTCTCCAAGTACGGCCGCGTGGTCGGCTGCTCCGTGCACAAGGGCTACGCCTTCGTCCAGTACTCCAACGAGAGGCACGCGCGCGCCGCCGTGCTGGGCGAGAACGGCCGCGTGCTGGCCGGCCAGACCCTGGGTGAGTCCCCTCGCCGGGGCGTCCGGGGGCGGGCTGGCTTGGCTGTTCCGTAGGGGATGGGATGGGGATGGCCAGTGCCAGGTCACACCGGGATGTTGGGTGTGCAGAGCGGGTCAGAGATGACCCAGTGATGACCGAGTGACAAGGCAGTGATGCCTGGGGTGGCCACCTAAGAACAGAGGCTCGACAGGAATAAGGGAACCAAGGTAGGTATTTATTTGAAGGGCCTTCAAGGTGCCCCTTGGGCAGTCAAAAGGCTACACCCAAGATGGACCCCAGGTCACGAGTTCTTCACACTTTTGTAAGTTTGGTCCATTTGCATATCAGGGTTAATTCTCCAATTACAACCCCAGTTAATGATGTAACTACCCCAAGTTTGCCCTCCTCTTCAGAGGCCTTAGTTTACATATTTTGGGGCCTGGGACAATCTAGGTGTCCTTGGAGAGCAAACCTAGAGAGGTTTGTTGTGTCTAACCAGCATGAGAGAGCAGCAGCTAACAGGCCACACGAAACTTCAGAGTTACACACTAGGCAATACAGGATTTGAAAAATATAAAAGTTAAAACCTAAGGCATCAGCAGGATCAGCAGGATGCATGGCCGGGCACAGAGCTGGAGAGCAGCATTCCAGCACCACCCCCAGGCAGGGGCTGAAGGCTCCCAGCTCCCGTGTGGGACACGATCAAAGGCATCATGGCCCAAAACGTGAGCTATGGGCTGTGATTGTAGAAGCCAAACAGCGAAACCACAGCTCTGGATCATCCCATGGCCTCGTCCTTGAAGTGCTGGGGAAGAACAAGGGTGGGGAAAGACATTGCCTGGTGTTAAAGACATGGATAGGACACGGGGGAATGGCTTCCCACTGCCAGAGGGCAGGGTTAGGTGGGATATTGGGGGGGAATCCTTCCCTGTGATGGTGCAGAGGCCCTGGCACAGGGTGCCCAGAGAAGCTGTGGCTGCCCCTGGATCCCTGGAAGTGTCCAAGGCCAGGTTGGACGGGGCTTGGAGCACCCTGGGATAGTGGAAGGTGTCCCTGCCCATGGCAGGAGATGGAACAAGAAGATCTTTAATGTCCCTTCCAACCCAAACCATGCTGTGATTCAGTGATTCCCTTCCAGGACCAGGCCGTACCCTCAGCCTGTCAGGAGAGCTGATACCCAGACCAGCTCAGCCTGACTTCAGGCAGCAGATGTGAAATGGGAGAACCTCCCTGCCACATCTGCAGTGCTGTGGGATGAGACCTAACAAGCAAATCCCCCCAGCTGCATCCTTGCTTTGCAGATTGCTCCGAGGTGTCATGTTCTGAGATGCTCTTGTCAGCTGAGAATTGGAACTGGGGACAGGATTTTTAATGAAAAATGGTGATTTCCAAGCCTGCTGTGGGCAGTAGGCACCCAGGAAAGCAATTTGCAGCCGATTCCCACCCTGCTGCTGGCACAGCAGTCTTAGATAAGTTGTGCTGAGGCTGTGCTGCTTCCTCTGAGGTTTATCCGGATACCAGAAGCTTCTGCTCACTTCCCTTGTGCTCCAGAGAGCAGAGCTGCAGACCTGGCAAAGCTCAGTGTGCCAGGAATGCTTCCAGCCCAGATGTTGCCCACATGTGCAGTCTGAGATAGGATGGAGAGGGCCCTGGGGAACCCAGGAGCTCTTTGTGATGCTCCAGACAGATACAGGGGACATGGCCAAGGGACGGGGAGCACTTGCTCACTTAGCTGAATGAGAGACATGAAAGGTTTGCCATGAGAAAAACCTCCTCTCAGAAAACTTCTGGAACCTCTCCTCTCTGCTGGTCTCAAAGGCCTGGAATTCCAAAAGGAGGAGAAAGGGCTGTGTGATAGCTGGGTGTCCTGGACGAGGTGCAAACTGAGCTGCCTTTCATCTGCCCGCCCTTCATGGGCCAGTCTGAGCACGGGAGAGCTCATCAGGCTTCCCTTTGCTGTTCCTGGCAGGTGTGAGCACTGGGATCTCCCCTTCCAGGAGAACCCAGCAGAGAAGAGCTGTGGTTAAACAATCAGGGTTGAAAGTTTTTCTCTAGAAAGAGGAGGGATGGCCAGGTAGGAATGTGGAGAGGGAGGACAGGCTGGGACTGCCAGGGGGCATGGCAGACACCCTGCTGAAGGGACTGTCCCTGCAGGTCCTGGCAACCTCTGGAGTGCCTTCTGCAGGCACTTCCAGACACACCAGTCATTGCAGGAGGCACTGGAAGCTGAATCCACACCGTCCCCTCACCCTGCCATGGGGGCTGGACAAAGTACAACGTCCCCATTTACGGGGAGCAGGTGCCTGGATGTGAGCAGGAGGGATCAGTACTGCCTTGGGATGGGCAGATGGAGTCAGCGATGCACAGGAGGGAGCCAGAACGGGAATGAGATGCAAAATCTGTCCAGGCTGATGTGCGTGCTGAGCTCTTGTCTCTCCTTTTTCACTCTCAAGGGAATTCTGTGGGATCTGATTGCCCATCACCACCATAGCTGAATTCCCTGCTGTTGGCATGTGCCAGTGAGGGAGGGCTCCACAGGGCTCTTTGCAGCAGTGGGGACCAGCAGATGGAGCTGATTGTCGTCCTTCTCCCCTCCTGGCCTTCCCATGCCCCTCCCTTGGGTGCCCCCAGCCTGGTGCTGCCAGGGGCTCTCCAGTCCGCAGGAGCAGTGAGTGGCAGCTGCTGAGATGCACCCTGACAGCAGAAAGGGCTCCCAGGCAGGGGGCTGCAGCTGGGCAGGGATGTGTTCTGGGCTGCACCAAGGGAGGATGGATCCCTCTCCTCCCTGCGGTGCCAGCAGCCCTGGTGGCTCAGCAGGCTCAGGAAGGAGACCGTGTGTGAGATGTTCCCGCTGGCAGCAGCTGGCCCTGGACCTGCCCCATGGCCACCTGCAGCCTTCTCACCATTCAGGCTCCACACTCCTGCAGCTGGGGATGGCAGGGTGGAGGCAGGAAGGCAGCAGGGAGAACACAGGCTCCGATGGGAAGGTGCCCCAGAGGAGCGCTCGGTGCAGTGGCTGAGCCCCCACGGCCCCCCAGCTCCACGCTGGTTGTACAAGCTCAGGAAGGGGCTGAGCTCCAGCTTCAGCAGGAATGAGGTCTCCTGACAGACGGCCCAAGGAATTGCCTAGCGAGGCACTGGGCAGGGGAGCACGTCCGTGCTCCTGCAGGGCTGTGTCCTGCGCCTGCAGCCTGCGCTCCTCCTGCTGGGCTCGTCCCAGCCGTGCTGCAGCCTTCCTGTGCTCCTGAAGATGATTCTCCTGGTTAATAACTAAGTCAGGATGTTCCTTTGGATCACTTCGTAGGCTCTTTATTTTGATGGCGTGTGGACCCACCTGTGCACGTTTCTCCATGAAGTCCCTTCATGAAGCATGAAGAAATGAAAGTTTTAAATGGTCTGATGTGCTAAAAGCTGGTTGGATGCCCCCTAAGGTGCAAGTAGCAGAAAGCAAGGCATCACTGAAGAAATCCTGCCCTGTGAGGGTGGGGAGGCCCTGGCACAGGGTGCCCAGAGAAGCTGGGGCTGTCCCTGGATCCCTGGCAGCGTCCAAGGCCAGGCTGGGCATTGGGGCTTGGAGCAGCCTGGGGCAGTGGAAGGTGTCCCATGGCAGAAGGGTGGGACTGGATGGTCTTCCAGGGAAGATCTCTTCCAACCCAAACCATTCTGGGATCTTTTTCTCCCACCACATCTCTGGTCCATCCCAATGCTCCCGTGGGGCACTGGTCTCATGGAGCTGCAGGATGTACCCATGGGTGGGACACTCTCAGCCCCCAGTTCTCTGTGGGGGTCAGTTCCCTCAGGGCAGGTCAAGACAGACCCCTGAGGACCAACACATTCAGCAGGTGACCCACCTGTGCTGAAGAGTCTCCTGAAGCCACCCAGCCCCTTCCAGAAACACAGATGTGGCTCCTCTGAGCTCCTGGAGATCACCTGCCTCACACCAGCTGATGAAGAGGGATCTTGCCAACCCCATGGACTCAGCAGCTGGTCTTTCACTCCCTCACCTTCCACTACTTTGATTTTTGAAATATGAGAGGTTTTTTTACATGAATACTCCTTTCTCTTTATTCCTGCCATGTTTGAGGGCCATGGTTTCATGGTGGGCTTGGCAGTGCTGGTCCACATGAGGAAATCCTGTCTTGCTCAGCTCAGATCTGACATGCCCAAAGGTCTGACACCTCTTTAGACACACAGGACCTGAGGAACCCACAGGGTTTAGGGCTGATTGGAGAAGCCAGCAGGGCATTTGCTCTGTCCTGGGCTCAGGAGCAGAGCACAGTTGCTCACCTCTCCGAGCTCGGGGTCCACACCCGATGCTGGATTGCCGGGTTCTCGGCAGCTCCATGAAATTGGCTGTGTCACTTTATTCTCACATCAGAAGCATGTTTGGCACCAAGGCCAAGGAGCGAAATTTCCTCAGGGGCTTAGAGGAGCTTGTTCTCCCCTCCCCTGGCAGAAGATGCTCCTCCAAGAGCAGCTGCAGGCACGGGCACCCCGTGCAGAATTCAGCACAGCCAAATCCGCAGCAGTGCCCGGCTGGCTCGTGCCGAGCGTTCCTTGTTACTCCCAGAGGACCAAGGGGTGGGTTGGCAGCAGGCAGCAGCGTGCAGCAGGTTTGGATTTTGCCTGATCACACCGAGTTCTCCCGAGAAAGCTGCCCTGAGTTCGTGTGTGTGGATTGGAGCATGTGCAGGGTGCTGGCTGCCCAGTGAGTGGCTCTGGAAAGGAAAAGGAAGAGGTTTGCCAAGTGCAAGGAGGTGTTTGCCTTCCTGTGGAGCCCCAACAGGCCCCAGACGTGCCAGAAGCAGGTGGGAATGGGTGGGGGTGTGGGGGAGCTCGTTTCTCTCTGGCAGGGCTCTGTGCACCCGCCCCAGCTCCGTGCCCAGGCACAGGTGGAGGTGACGAGGGACGTGCCGTGTCACAGCTGCGTGTCCCTTCCTTGCAGACATCAACATGGCCGGGGAGCCCAAACCCAACAGACCCAAAGGGCTGAAGAGAGCAGCCTCTGCCTTGTACAGGTAGGTGTTCACCTGGGTGGGAGGTCTGTGGGCTGGTGTTTGCCCTCCAGCACCCCCCAACCACTGCCCTGAGCTCCCTGCCCCCAGCAGCCCGGACACTGCACATCCAGAGCTTCTCCCAAGGGCTCCTTTCCTTGGCAGTGCCCCTCGGGCAGTGGCAGCCCCGGGGTTGGCCAATGCCTGTGGTGCTGTGGGAGATTTCCTGGGCATGGTCCCACCTGTGCAGGTGCTGGAGCTGGGGAGGGTTGGAGAAGGGTGGGCAGTACCCTGTGCTTTAACCACACCGCAGGAGGGGGGGCAAGAGGAGCACCCCCCTCCAACCAGGGAACGGGAGTGGGCACAGAGGGGCTGGGTGTGGGGGAAAAACAAGGAACAGGGGTAATTTAGGGAAAGGGAAGACTGATTGTCAAAGGGAGAGAAGAAGGGAAGAAAGTGGGAAGCCCTTGGGGTGACAAATGGAGGTGAACCAAGGAAGAGGCCGGGGGAAGTCCCAAGGGAGCCTGTTCTGAGGAGCAGTGACCGAGGGATCGGGGGAACAGGAGGGACAGGAGGGACATGGAGAGGTGTGTGGCACATGGAGGGTGTTACAGATGGCAGTGAGCCCTCAGCTCGAGAGAATTTATCACAATTTCCACAAGAGGTGAAGATTTTCATTTAAGCCCCAGACTCTGGAGTCAGGGGAATGTGGGAGAAACTCATTAAGTTCTTGCTTCTGGTTGCAGAAGGGAAAACTTAAAAAGGTATTTCAGGAGTGCCCTGCAGGTTCAGGAACCCAAAACCAAATAACAAGGTCCCCAAATGTGTTTTATTTATAAATTGTCACAATTTTGATGCCAGTCTCGTGGTGAGGAGACTGAGGTGCTGAGTCAGGAGTTGGAAGGTGTGAGATTGGGAGGAAAAGACTAAAATCAGTATTGGGGTTATAGGTGGGTGTAGCAAAGGGGAAATCATGAGAGAACTGGGGTTTTTTCCACAAAAAGAAGAAAAAAAGGCACAAGGGGTGAAGAGAACCCTGTGATTCAGACTCAGCCCTGTGGTCCTGCACCGGTGTGTGCTGTGGAATGGCAAATCCTGGCTAGAAAATGCAGCTCTGGGTTCCTTCCAGGAGCCTCTCAGCCGAGCTCCCCCTGCGCAGCTTTCAGGGACATTTCTCCTCCCACCCTGGGACCCTTTGGCCCTTCAGAGGCCGTGGCCCTCTGGATTCCCAGGGGATGGCACTTGAGGGGAGGGAGATGGGAGTGGAGATGACACAACTCCTGCTGTTCAGCTGCACCTGGACTGCTCACGTGGGGCCGGGGCCATAACACACATCAGCTCTTCCATCCATCTTGCACTAACGAGCTTTTCATCTACTGCTCACCCGTGCCTGGAGCACTCCTCCCTTCCTCTGGAATGACCAATGTTTCAGACTTCCAGACTGCTGAGAGAGATGTTTGCTCCCTCCCACAAATATGGATATGCTAAGATTTGGGCCAGAGAGCTGCACTGCTCCGAACTCCAGCAGTATTTCATCCCAGACTGGCTGTCAGATTAAAACTTTGCCATCTGGGCTGGCAGAACTTAGGATATCTCCTGGAATCCAGGTTTGCAGCGAGCTGTGCTTACAGCTTCCCCAACCACCATCACTTTTTCTAAATGTTAGACTTCAAGAATCACAGCACTGTAATTTATAGAAGTGCTGTGTTAAACACAGCAGAGGATTTTTCCAAAGGCTGGGTTTTGCTTTGCCTCGCTCCAAGTCTGCATGGGAGGGTCGAGGGCAAGGCAAGGCAAGGCAAGGCAAGGGAAGTTCCATTTTGAGGAACAAAATTGCTTCAGAGGAAGCAACAGTCGTGACATTTTTTAGCTGTCCACCAGCCCAAGGGGGTGTCCAGGTGTTCAGTAGAAATCCTTGGGGCTGTAGCCTCCCACCCACCTCACCCAGGCTCATGCCACCGTCAGTGCTCTCAGATGTCTCCACACAAGGCACCTTCAGTTCTTACAAAGCCTCCCTGCCCTCACTGCTCTCCTGCACTCCTGGGTCTCCGGGCCTTCCTCCCTCCCTCCCTCTGGCACTTCCCAGAGCATCCCTTTGGACAGGGAAGGTCCCTGGATGCTCCTGCCTGGCATCCCAGCCACCGACACAAACGTGGGTGTCCTGCCCGTGGGGCTGGCTGGGAAATGAGGTGCTGTGACCGTGTCCCCAGGCAGTCACTCACTGCCTCTCCAGATCTGCCTTCTGGCAACGCTTCTTTTTCTCCTGCACAGGAAATGTCTGGACAGGATTTCCTGGGGCATTTGGGGCCACGTTCAGGTCGGTGCCAGCGATCCCACCTTGCTGTCAGCTGGCTGGGAACGGAAGGTGGCTCTGCCAGGGCCACTCTGGGCTTTTAGAGGCACAAATCTCTGCCCTGCCCTGCAGTGCTGGGGCTAAAGCTGCTCCGTGGCCAAAAGGACAGAGAGGACAACCTGAGCAAGAGCTGCTGGGTGTCTGCAGCTCAGTGGCCCCAGGAGGGGCCTCTGAAATGGTGGCAGGGACAAAGCACTGCACAGGGACAAAGCACTGCAGACTGACTGTCACAGCCAGTGAACACTGGCATCCATCCCCTGTTACACCCAAAGCTGGTGTCAGCCCATGCCCTAACACCCCTGCCAGGCCCTGGTGCTGGAGCAGTGCCATCCCAGTGCCAAATCCACATGGACAGGCCTGAGAGCAGCTGGGGGCAGAGGGGGAGGTGAGCAGTGATGTCCCAGCCTACAGCAGCCCCAGCACTTGGGGAGTGCCGAGCTCCATCCCACGTTCCTCTATTTCCCACTGCCTTGGCTATTTGCAGGAGGAGGGAGTCTCACAGAGCTCCAGCAGATCCCTGTTTGATCAATGCCACGTTTTCCAAGCAGCTTTCCAGCAGGTATCCCTTTGCCTGCTGCAGTAATGCCAGGACAGCAGGGTGGGAGCTGAGCTCAGCGTGGCACTCGTGATTAGCAGTATCAGGCAGTAATTGAAGCACAGGTGCCCAAATACACATTTGCTGTTCAGGTGCAGGCTCAGAAGTGGTCCCACAAATGTGGTGGAGAGGCAGCACGTGCACACAATCCCCCTTCAGTTATGAGCAGTTGCATTTTGAACCCGAGTCGGTATAAACATTGTTTGATTGCTGAAGGCAAACAAAGCAGAGGCAATGCAGCAGGAGGTGTTCTTGAGGCCTTCCTGCTTTCCAGCCTTTCCCTCTGCTTGTCCCTGCTTTATTTTGAAAGGGTGCAGTGTCACCAGCCGATTGGAAAACAGCAGAAATGATTCCTGTGCACAAAGACAGACCTGCCAGGTCGCTGGGAAACGATCCCTCAGTCTCAGGATGGTTTATCCTACGTGCAGTGAAATTTTCAGGCTAAATCACCCACGCTAAGGCAGTCCCTTTTCCCAGCTTTTTTCCTGGATTCATCCAGGAAGACCTGCCCTGGGCTCAAAGCCTGATTGCAGGGATGCTGCTAAAACCATGCAGCCACTGCCTCCCTGGCATCACCTGCTAAGCCACGAGCGACTGCAGTGTCACAGCAGGGTCACACAGCCACCGACTGCCCCAAGCCCCTCATTCCAGCCCCCGCCTTCCCTGAGCGCTGTCCCAGGGTCAGCAGGAGTCAAAGCAGCACTGCAGAGGCTGGGGTTCGTGTTTTGGGAAGTCAGGACCAGCTCCCTGGGATAATTATGCCCCTAATTCCTTTTGGAAGGACGGAAGTGTGTCCCATGCCACAGGGATTCAGGGCCAGGGCAGGAGAACCCCCCCACCCTCGGGCTTTGCACCCACAGATGCTCTGGGGCCCCTGCCCTGCGGTCCAGGCATGGTGTGACCCCCACTGCCTCTGGGAGCGCCCTGCAGAACTGCCAGGAGTGATTCCCACCAGGAAAACACAGGGTGCCCAGCTTTGCTCCCACATTCCCCGTGGAAATAGGGATTAACACCGTGTAGGAACAGTGCCAGGGTTCGTCGGCCGCTTCACCCAGCAGATTGACTGCTCTGGGAAGAGGCTTAGGGCTTCACCTGAGCTTTTGGGCATCTCCATCCTTCTCCAGCTCTTCTCCAACCGTCTCCAGGTTGGATCTACAGATATCTGAGGCTGAGCTTCCTCCTGTTGGTGCTGGAGCCAAGCCCCGGAGCAGGGCAGAGGTGCCCAAACACCTCAGGGAAGGGTCAGTGCTGGAGATAGAGGTGCCCAGGCCATTCAGGGCTCCATCCCTTGTTCCCAGGTGCCAGGCTGTGCCCAGGGCAGTGCTGTGTGCTGGGGCTGAGGCTGCAGCTCCTCTCCATCCCCGTGTCCCCACAGAGCTGCCCATGTGCTGATCCCACAGCTCTGCCAGGGAGCAAAGGCTTGGAGGAGAAGCTGGCTCAGACCAGGAGTGTGAAATGGGGTCAGGAGAAAGGAATTTGGGCCTCTCAAAATTTTGCCAAACACCCCTGAGCTTTGTGTTGTTTATGAGCAAATGCTCCAAAGCTGCCTCGTGGTCTCCAAGCCACAGGGAGCTTCCAGCAAGAGCAGCACCCCACGGAGGGGGTGGATAAAGGCACTGCTTCATCCCACTTGGAGCCCTGGAGCCCCAGGGAGATGCCACTGTCTCCTCTTTGGGACTGGGGAGAATATTGGCTCTGCTGGAGAGAGCCAGAAGCACTTCACCAGAGCCTGTCAGGATTTTAAAAATACTCCAAAATCACAGCAATTTCATTTGAGTTGCATCTAAGGAGAGGGGAAAAATTGAAGAGGGAGAGTCTGACAGCGTAGAAGCATCCTATTCAATTTTCCTTTCAAATGGCTTCTTGTTTTGATGGTATTTTGTATTTATTGGATTCAAACAGACCTGGAGTCAAACATCCTCAGTGATCAAAAGAAATTGGCAGGCTGAGGGGAGCTGTTTTCTTGGAGAGCTTTTGTATCTCCAGGTCTCACCCCAGGTGAAGTCAAGTCACGCATCAGGAAAAGCTCCATGGCAGTGCCTCGTTCCCTGCTGTCCGTCCCCTCCGCCCCACGCACAGCTGGGCTCATTCCAGCCGAGGAAGTGCCTTTCCCTTTCAATCCAGAAGAGGGGATAAGCAAACACAGCTCATGCAATGGTTGGGACAGAGGCTGTGGGATATCCCTGTCTCCTCTGAGCCCAGCAGGAATGTTGGCTACACCTCAGGTCAGAAGGGGAGGGCACCTGAAAAGAATCTGGAATTCACCTGTCAAAAATGGCCATTTCCCACCATGCAGTGGCATCTGGGAGGGTTGTGGTGATGACACCTCCAGAGCCACATCTCCCCACCAGTGCTCCTTGCTCATAGTGAGACCTTGCACTCCCCATCCCACCCTCAGCCAGCTGGGAATGCCACAGGCAGCAGCTGCTCAGGGATAAGGCCCAGCTTTATGGAATATCTCCTCACTGAAGCTCCCGTGGCAGGGCACGATTGGGGCAGGAGGTGCAGGAGCCGCCTCCTTGTCCTTAACCCTGGCACCAACTCCTTGGCCCCAAAGCAGCTCTGGTGTCTCCAGCCACCCACAGGTGCTCCGGTCCCCCCAGGGCACAGGCTGGGTCTCCACATGCTGCCACAGGCATCTGGGGAACCCAAGGAGCGTGGAAAAGTCACACTTAGGAAGCCAGCCAGTTACTGAAACTAAACACTGGCTGGGACCTCAGTGCCAGCGTGGCCAGGACAGACCTTCTGGGTCCAGCCTGGAAATCCTGGTTCAAACCACACTTCCCAGCAGCCATCCCAGTCAGCCTCACATTGTTCTTGCCACTTCTGTCAAAGATGCAGGACACCAAGTTCTCAGCTACACACTTGGGTGGCCATCCTTCCCTCTCCCCAGTTCCTCCTGGCTGAGCCCTTCCCTCTCTCCCCATCAATCTCTCGTTCTTCCCATTCTTTTCAGGCACGTCAGACAGTTCCAGGGGGCAGGACAGACTTTGCTTTCTGGGGCTGCACGAATTGTGTTTGTTCAGAGCAGAGAGGAGAGACCACCAGCATCACTTCTGACTTAGCCAGTGTGAACTGAGCCTCAGCACGCCAGGGAAGGGTGCTGTGTTCAGCTGGGGCAACTGGTACCAGTGTGTGGGGTCAAACTCCCTGGTTTGTGCTGCCTTGTGACAAGGGGGAGAGTGTGTTACTGGGTCTCCAGGGAGTGGGGAGTGCTCCTCTTTGGGTTAAAATGCAGCTCAAGCTTAAGAGAACAGGACATGGGCACTGTCTGGCTGGGGGGAGAGAGGTTTCAATTAATAAATATCCCCATAAATATCCCCTTTGTCCCGACTTTTCTCCACACACATCTTCTTGCTCCTCCTTGAGATAACCAGGTAACACCCCTCTGCCAACATCAACCTCTCCAGTGCCTTCAGCCCCCCAGATCTTCCTCCTGGGCTCGGCCCAGCTCCCTGCAGCCCGGGCTGCCCATGTCCTGCGGGATGAGAGTCCTTTATGAAGGGGGATCAGTTTATTTACCCTCGGTGGCCCTGGGGGCGCTCAGCAGGCAGTGAGGGAGCAGTAATAATGAGTTACCAGCACTAATTAACCCCTGATGCCCTGACTGTCTCTGCAGTGGCTACGACTTCGATTATGACTATTACAGAGATGACTTCTACGACAGGTGAGGCATCGGCCAGAGGGGCTTTGTGGGGCAGGGGAGGGAGGGATTTGGGTGCAAAGGTCCAGCCCAGCCTGTGGGGTGGGATCCGATGGCCCCGATCACCGGGACCGCTGCGGGGGCTCGGGCTGGGGCACCCCACGGCAGGGCCGCCATGTCCTTCCTCTCCCTTCCCCTCAGGATCTTCGAGTACCGGGGCCGGGTGTCCCCGGTGCCGCGGGTGGTGCCGGTGAAGCGGCCGCGGGTCACCATCCCCCTGGTGCGGCGCGTCAAGGCCACGCTCCCGGTCAAGCTCTTCGCCAGGTCGGCCGCCATCGCCAACAGCTCGGCCAGGCTCAAGCGTGAGTGTGTGCCTGGGCTGGGGACACGTGTGGGGCAGCGCAGGGGCCCCCCGGAAAACCCTTGGAAAGCCCCACACACCTGGGCACAGCAGCCCTGCCGCGGGGGGCGCAGCTGGGGAAGTGCAGGTACAGCCTGAGCGTGCCAAAGCCTGGGCTCAGCCTCCACAGCCTGCCTGAAACAGCACCCACAGGCTTTCTTGGGAGCAGCCCCCAGCTTCCCTGCCAGGTTCCCATCAAGTTTCCAGCCTGGGGTTCCTCCGTGTTTTTTCTGCCTGCTCAGGAAGTGCCCTGGGCCAGGCGCGGGGTGGGGCTGCTCCGCGGGTGCTCTGCAGGGCACTGAGTGCCTTCCTTTCCTCCCTCCCTCCCTCCAAGTGAAGAGCAGCGAGCTGCAGACAATCAAAACTGAGCTGACACAGATCAAATCCAACATTGATGCTCTCCTGGGCCGGCTGGAGCAGATTGCTGAGGAACAGAAGCTGTCTGCAGGTCAGTGGGGTGCAGGGATGCCTCGGGGCTGCCTTGGGCAGCACAACTCCCTCCAGGCTCTGACAGGGAAGTGTCAACCCCCAGGTTCCGGGGTAGAACCACAGGCCAAAATTACACACCAGAATTCCTGAAATTATGGAGTTGGGGTTTAAAATGATGAGATTTTTTTCTTCTTTTGTCATATAGTTTGTATTTTTTTTTAGTTTGCCTTTCTGTTCTACTATTCCATTTTACTCTGTCATATCCCATCCTATCCTATCCTATCCTATCCCATCCTATCCTATCCCATCCTATCCTATTCTATCCTATCCTATCCTATCCTATCCTATCCTATCCTATCCTATCCTATCCTATCCTATCCTACCCCTATCCTATCCTATCCTATCCTATCCTATCCTATCCCTATCCTATCCCATCCTATCCCATCCTATCCTATCCTATCCTATCCTATCCTATCCCATCCTATCCCATCCTATCCCATCCTATCCCATCCTATCCTATCCTATCCTATCCTATCCTATCCTATCCTATCCTATCCTATCCTATCCTGCCGTGCCTGGCTCCCACAGCCCTGCTGGGGGATGTGGAACGCTCTCTGCCCTCTCCCCGGTCTCCCAGGCCGCTTCCCCAAGATCAGCAGAGCTCCCCCCTGCAGGAAGCCTTTCCATCACTGTTACTCCCCACGCACGGGGTGCGGGGCTCTCTGACCCCGGGGTTCAGGCTGCGGCCCCGTTCCCAGCCCTGACCCCGCTGTTGCCCCGCAGAGGCCCGCAAGAAGGCGGAGAGCAGCAAGAGCGAGGTGTCCCAGGAGGACACGGCGTCCGAGGCCGAGGCCAACGCGGAGGAGCCGCTCAACGGGGATGAGGGCGAGGAGGAGGGGCTCGCACGGGAGGAGTGTGAGGATGAACTGGTAAGAGCCTGGGTGATACATCCCTGCAGCAAAGGAGTTCAGTGGTGGGCCACAGTTTTACTGGAACTTGCTAAATCCCCGGGAAATGTAGTTTTTCCTTCCTCCGAAGAAATTGCTGTATTTAAATCTGATTGTTGTTCACAGCTTACTCTTCCAAACCTCTCTGCTGCCTGCAAAAGCACTGCCCATGCAAACGTGTGGAGGTGCTGAGGAAACATGATTGGCTCTTGAAATTCAGACATTTATCCTTGATTTTAAACCACCTAGGAGTGGTTTAAACCACGCTGCTCTGCTCCCAAGTGGTTCTTGGATGGATTTAATCCCATGGCAAAGACAGGCTGTGTTAGATGAGCTGCATTTGCAGTGCCCTTGCACCTGACCAGACATCCACAGTCACAGGAGGGTTTGGATTGGAAGGAACCTTAGAGGACTTCTCGTTCCACCCCCTGCTGTGGGCAGGGACACCTTCCACTATCCCAGGCTGCTCCAAGCCTCGTCCAACCTGGCCTTGGACACTCCAGGGATCCAGGGGCAGCCACAGCTTCTCTGGGCACCCTGTGCCAGGGCTTCCCCACCCTCACAGGGAACAACTCCTTCCCAATATCTCATCTAACCCTGCCCTCTGTCAATGTGGAGCCTTGTCCTGTCTCTCCAGGCCCTTGTCCAAAGTCCCTCTCCAGAGGCACAAACCAAGCACCATGGCACAAACCAAGGTCTGACCGAGGCAGGGCACCCCCAGCGAGGGCAGTGCCAGCACAGCTGGTGCCAGGCACACATCAGCCCCAGTGCTCCTAGTCCTGCCCCGAACAGGGCTGTTCTGGTGAACCTGGTGACAAATGTGTGCATCTGGATGGGAGCCCAGTGTTTGGGTACAGCACAGGGCATACCAGGCCCTGTGTAACCACTGCCAGCACTGTCATTTATCCCAAACCAAACCTTTGCTGGGAACAGGATCAGCTCCACATCCAGGCTGAGGGCAACAGGGCTCCAGGGTAGAAGGGCATGACCTGCCCTGAGTGGCCCCTGGAACAGCCCTCCCCACCCCAGCACTGGTGGCAGCAGAAGTGAGGATGAATCTCAGCATCCCTCTCCTCTTCCTCACCCCCCATCCCTGGGGTGGCCATGCCGCACACCCACAGCATTTCCCGTGGCCTCAAAGCTCCTCCAACCCCAAACACTCCCAGCTGGTTTGTGCTCTGTCCTTGAGCCATGATGGGAGAGGGCTCTGAACAGGGTCCTTCAGCTGCCCCAGCTCTGGGGCCTCGTGACTGGAGTCCATCAGTCCTGCCAAAGCTGGGGGGAGCTGCTTGAGGGGAGACGTCACTCCAGGCGCTGGGAAGAAGAAAGGCACAAGCTGTGTGTCAGGAAAAGGCCAGGTTTGAATTACATCAAAGGAACCAGATGGCAGAAATGAGGGGGAAACTTGCTGATGTTAATGATGATAAAGCAGCACACAGCCTGTCAACAAAAAATGTGCATTTCTCTGCCATTGCTGGGGTAAGGAGGCAGTGGAGAGACATCTGCTGGCAATGGTTTGGGAAGAGCTGGTCCTCATTAAGAGAAGAACAAGACTGCTATTTCAGCTCACTTACATCTCTATTTTCTTTAATTCCCTGGTTCTGAGGTGGCATCAAGACCAGAAATATTTCTCTGCCAGCTTCAGCCAGGCTCCCAGGTGCTCTGGATGGTCAGGTCAGTGTGTGCAGAGCACGTGCAGGAGCTCCTCGAGCCCTGCAAGGCAGCTTGCCAGAGCCAGCCTTGGCATTGCTCCTGACCTCACAGCACTGAGCACCTCTGAGGTGTCCCCAGTTCCTGGGGAGTGACTCCTTTGTCCCACATCCCTCTGGCTCACACGCACCAGTGTGGCTGTCACCGCCTGCTGTCCATGGACACGGCACCCAAATGGGGTCCCTCAAATCCCTTTGGCTCTGAGAGGCAGGGGAGTGGCAGGAGAAGAGTCAGAGGTCACTCAGACAGAGCTGATGGAGTTTATTGAGTTCTGAGCCATAAATCTGGGTATGGAAAACATTTAGTAAGTGCAGTTGGATTGGTGGTCAGTCCTGTTTACTGCCCTCAGTATGGGATACAGAGGTTGGTGTGTACGTGCCTTAAATGTCACACGTGTGCAAAAAACATCACCTGGCAGCCCAGCAGTGCCTGGTGTCAGGTGAGGGGTGTCTTGAGGGATCTGCTCAAGGGGAGATCCCTGCACACAGACAGCTGCTTTGGAGGGAGAGCTAAAGGTATCCTGATGTGTTCAGATATTTACAGCACACAGTGGTTGATTTGCAGTCAGATTTTCTTGTGTTTTCAGGCAGGTTTGGTCATTTATCTGCCCAGTCTGCATCCAAAGGGTTTTTGGGGTCGGTGCTGGGAGCTCACTGAAATCTCACACAGTAGGAGTCCAGATGTCGTGGCCACCTTGGCCTCCAGGGCAGATCCCTGAACAACCCAAAATCTGCTCTCCTGAATTCAGGGATTTGATCCTGCTCTTGGTGTTGGTCACTTCTCTCGGGATACTCAGGCTCACAGTCCCATGGGCTCTGCAGCCAAGGCTTCTCTCCACCTTCACATCCCTGACCAGGTGTTCCTTGGCCATCAGGAACCAGAACAATGTCTCTCCCGGTCAGCTGGGTCAGGAACTTGCTCTTGATGCTCTCTAAAAGTCTCCTGTTTCTTGCTCCAGCCCTGCTCCTTCCCCCCGGGTGCCAGGGTGGTGGAGGTGCCCCCAGGGGCCTCCTGCAGCCCTCCAGAGGAGCCTCAGTACCCGTGGTGGGAGGAGATGCCTGCCACGGTGTCAGCCCCGTTGGGCTGTCCCTGATCCTCCCCCTCAGGCTCTCAGCTGGCTCAGGGCCTGTTCCAAGGCACGTCCCACTGCAGCTGGGCTCTTCCTTGCCCACAGCAAGGCCACCTCCCCTGGCCTTCAGGCAGAGCCTATTCCCCTGTTGGACTCCCTCATGTCCCCTGCAACCAACTCCTGGATCCATTTCCATGCCTGAAATATTCCCCCTGTGCAGGAGGTTGAACACCCCTGCTGAGCACCCCATTCTCCCAGCGATGCTGCACTGCACAACAGCTCCAGGAGGAAATTCCACAGAGAACCACAAAGGCTGGAAAGGACTGCCAGGACCATCAGGTCAGTCCAGCAACACGGCATTCTTTCCAAACCCCCTGCATGGGGAGCAGCTCAGCACCATTACTGTGGCCTTTGGAGTGATGAGTGAGTGTTACCACTCTGGAAAATGAGTTCTGCTGCAAACTGGGACCAGTTCCTGCGTTCAGCAGCAGAATCAGGACACTGATTGGCCTTCTTGGACTGATGCACGATGGCATCACTGGGCAGTTCCAGGGAAGAAGGAACAGGATGAGAGGAAACGGCCTCAAACTGTGCCAGGGGAGGTTTAGATTGGAGGTCAGGGCAATTTCTTCACTGAAAGGCTGGTCAGGCATTGGAACAGCTGCCCAGGGAAGTGATGTGGAGGTGCTGTGTTAATGGCTGGACTTGATGATCTTGGAAGTCTGTTCCAATCTAAATGATTCTGTGATGCCATTACTTCCAAGCCCAGGAGGGAATTACACACCCCAGGTCTGTTTGGCAGAGCCGTTTCAGAAAAAGGAGCCAGAGGAATTCTGTGGTTTTGCCTGGGCCTCTGTTGTGCCAGCAAGCACAGCCCTGGCCCCTGCTGTCCATACCAGGTGTGTTTTGTAGCTCCCCCATCGCACCGAGCACCCTGGCACTGCTGTCCCACACCAGGGGAGCAGCTGGTGACCGCATGCGAGGTGTCACAGCATCCCAGGCAGGGCAGGAGGGGCACAGGGGCATTTACTGTTTGTGGTTCCCTTTTCCCTGCAGGAGAACAGCCATTACACAGATGTGGAGGATGCCAGACTACAGTAACCAGGTACAGCTCCCCTGCTGCTGATTCTGAGCCACAGCTCTCGTTCTGTGCATGCTGGGCTGGGGGGTTGCTGCTTCAGGAGAGGCTCTGTTCCACTGATCCTCTGTGTCTCCCTAGCATGGAGCTTGGCTGCTCAGCTGGGTCACTGGCCAGTCCCTCACCCTCTTTCCTAAATGACAAATCTCTGGGGTCAAGGACAGTGCTGTAGCTCCCCTTTTCTCCTTGCAGCCCACCCAGAGCAGCTGTGAGCAACAGTGTGAGGAAAGCACGAGGCTAAACCCTGTCCTGGCACGTTGAGCAAGACAAGCTGAGTGGAAGTGCTGCTGTCATCTCTACCTGGCATTCAAAGGAGAAACATGGCCCAACATCTTCCATCCATCTGTAAAGCAAAGGCAAAGAAAACTCATCCTCCCAGCGGATCCCCACCACCCCTGCAATGGATTCGGAGCTCTGCAGCCAGCGGAGGCAGGAGCCAGACCTGCACAACCCAGAGCCACCACAGAGACCAGGAGAGCAGCTGTGTCCCCAGGGGAGCCCAGAGGTGTTCTAGAGCTGCTTGCAGGAGAGCAGAGAGAACTCAGCCCAACCCAATAAAGACATTTTTCCTTTGTGAGGTGAGAGCCAGAGCATTTCCTGACTGAGGGAAAAGTACTGTCTCAGTTTGGACCGTCTGTGTTCCTGTGCTGAAGATGCTGTTGAGTCAGAGGTGTGGGGTGAGCTGTCCTCCAGCACGGCCACCTCCTGTCACGTCTCTTGTGCCCCATGAGCTGCTGTGTGTCCAGGGTCACTTCCAGGTGGAAAGGAGTTGGTGCTGGAGCAGCTGCCGTGCTCTGGGAAGCTGCTTGAAGAGGGGAGGGGAGAGGAAGCTGCAGGAAAGCAAGTGATCCCAAGCAGGAGAAACCAAGCACACGCCGCCCTCGGTGGTTTGGTGTCCTCATTCTCCAGCGTGTAAGGGCTGAGCAAGCCTCTGCAGAGTGAGGGGTGCCAGCAGCTGTGGATGAGACCCTTTCCTTGGACCAGCTGCTCTCTGGAAGGGATGTGGAGCACCCACTCCTGCAGCCTGGAGCCAAGAGACATCAGCCCCTTCCCTGGCTGCCCACATCTCCTCCTGCCCCCGTCAGGACACGTCAGGAGAGTGGTGCCACAGCTCCTGCTCCTGCCTGAGCTCCATCCCCAGGGTGCCGGCGTGCCCGAGGCTGGGGACAGGGAATACCCCGAGCACGATGCATGTGGGTGTGCCAGCAACCCCCTGCTCCCCAGATCCCAGCTGCTTCTGCCCCGTGCTGTGAGCAGAGGGCTCGTCGTGGGACCCCCGCACCCGAGAGGCCTCAGCCGTTCTCGTTTCTCCTTCCTGGGCTTGTCCCGTTTTCCCGGGGTAGACGGGACCGAAACCCCCGCAGCACTTTATTCACACCTGGTGTGTCCTGCCCGCCCCCTGCCCCTCCAGAACACACCCACACATCAGTGCTTGGAACCCAGAGCGGTGTCCACACCTTCCCCTTGGCCAGTCCCTCCCACACCACCCCTGGCCCCGGCTGGTCCCGAGTGCTCCGACCTCATCCACAGCATCTCTTGGAAGGGTGAAGGGAAAACAGCTCCGGGGGTGACACTTCCCTCCCCCGGCGCCATCCTGGAGCACGCATGGCTCTTGAAGCACAAAGTTTTCTTTGCATTTCTTAGTTTGGGCTGCTTGAGGAGGGCTTGAAGGGAGACCTGTCCTTCCCCCGTGGTTCCTGTGCAGTGTCTGCACCGTGCTGTCCCGAGCTGTTCTCCAGGCCTGCAGAGATGAGCTGCAGGTGTGGCTGTGAACTGACCGCGATGCTGATGTTTGGGAGAGAGGTGACCCTGTACATACAATCCTGTATAATAAAAGAAAGAAATCTAATCTGCTTCCCCTCTCTTCTCTCTGCCACACACACCCCCTTCTTTCTTCTGTTTCAGACAAGTCTTTTTTCCCTCTCCAAGCCTCCGCTCTGCCCGCAGGATTTGCTTTCCCTTGCACAAGGTATATCCCACTGGGCTGAGCAAAACATCTGCGTTCACAGGGGCTCTGGGGTTTTCCCCTGGAGGCTTGGGAACTTCTTTGATGCAGGAGAGCAGGGGCCAAATCCTGGCCTTTAATCTCTGGACTTAGCATTTGTCCAGCTCATAACAGACTGGAAAAATCTGGCTGCTTTGCCAGTTTGCACAAGCCAGCAGTGCCAAAAACTGCTCCTTAAGCACAGTGTTGCTCTGGTTGGCACCAGAGTGGTGTCAGGAGGGACCAGTGACCACATGGGGAGAATCCCAGAATCCCAGAATGGTTGGGGTTGGAAAGGACCTTAAAGATGATCTCCTAGGAGACCTTCCACCTGACCAGGTTTCTCCAAGGCCCATCCGGCCTGGGTGGGTTCTTTGTGGCTGAGCCACCATCCAGCACTGGAGGGCAAAGCTGCCTGAGTTTGTGGTGAGTCCGAGATGTTTGAACATCCACCTGTCCATCCATCCCACCATCAGTCAGCAGTTCCCTGCAAGGTGAGAAAAGCAGCATCAGACTCATGGCTCGGTGTCTCTGTGGCTGGGAACAACATGGGGGAGAAAAACCCCAAAGCCAAACCAAGTCGAGCTGGCTGTCAAGAAGATGGAATCAACCCAACGTTCAGTCTGCTGAGCCACGTACCCAGCTCTGAGGGGCTGCAGTGCTGCTGGGGCTGGGGCTGGGTCACTCCAGCACAGCTTTAGAGCACGGCCAAGGTCTCCCAGCAACCAACTGGTTTGATTTTGTTCATTACCTTGGGAGGAGAGTGAGGGACATGGGCAGCTCTGAGGCCGGCCCCCGGGCAGTTCACTCTGCTCCTGGCTGTAGGTGGGGCCCCAAGAAAATGAGTTCTGGGGTTTTGGTGCTCACCGAGGTCCGTCTGTGACCGTGCAGAGAACCCACGCAGAGAGGAGAGGGGGCAGCAGGGGTGGGAAAGGGACACCCCCGACCCTTCATGCACCCTTTGGGCCATAAAGCAGCTGCAAAGCTCCCTGCTGGCTCCATCAGGAGAGGAATGGGGGGCCAGGAGGGGTCACCCCTGCTTTGAGCACGGCTTTCCCACAGACCCATTTAGGTTGGAAAAGCCCTCCAAGGCCATCCAGTCCAACTTCCCCCAGCTCTGCCAAGGCCATCACTGACCCATGTTCCCGAGTGCCACATCACCTCTTTTAAATCCTTCCAGGGATGGTGGCTCCACCACTGCCCTGAGCAGCTGTTCCAATGCCTGACTACCCTTCCAATGAAAAAATTTTCCTTAATATCCAACCTAAACCTCCCCTGGCACAGCCTGAGGCCATTTCCTCTTGTCCTATCCCTTGATATCTGGGAAAAGAGACCAGCCCCTGCCACATCCCATAAAGGAGAGAGATTCTCCTTAGCCCTGCTGTTGTTGATGTATTTACAACAGCATTTTTATTGTCATCTATGGCAGTAGCCAGATTAAGTTGAAGTTGAGATTTGACCCTTCTTATTTTCTCCCTGCATAGCCCCATGACACCCTTGTAGTTGTCCTAAATTGTCTTCCTGTTCTTCCAAAAGTCATAAATTCTTCTTTTTTCCTCGGTTCCAGGCAAAAGTTAATCCAACTCTTTTTTCTTCCCCGGCTTGTCTTTTGGCTCATAGGCACAGCCAGCTCCTGGGCCTTTAAGGTTGTCCTGGCTAACAGAAAGATGTGTGGGGTCCTCTCCAAGGCCCTTTAAACATCTGTGACCCAAAAAGATGCGTCAGATCCCAAGAGCTCTTGAGTGAATGTAAAGGCTCCCACCCTATATGCACCCAACCTCCTTTTCCACGGTCCAGCATCCCCGAGGATGTAAATCGTCCCTGCCCTGCAGGCATGTGGGAGGACAAGGGTTGGGCCGGTCCATTCTCCCCAGAACAACCCCACAGGCAACAATTAATTCAACGTCTGCATATTCTGAAGAAAAACGACCAACGTAAACTGAGCAGCTCAGCTGAACATACACAGTTGCCACGGTGTGAGCTTGAAAGAAAAAAAAGCCTTTGTTAAAGACTTTCCCCACCACCCACAGAAGGAAGGTCCCATTCCCAAGGGTCCTGGACCTCACCTGGCTTCTCACTTGGGCTGCTCTGTTTGCTGCCATCCCATCAGTGGCAAAAGCAGCATTGGTTAGAAACAACCCCAAAGTGTCGGTGCCTGCTGCCTTGCCTGTACCTCTGCAAAGGAAACGGGAATGTCTGAGACTGGGGACAGGATGGGATGGGATGGGATGGGATGGGATGGGATGGGATGGGATGGGATGGGATGGGATGGGATGAGCAGATGTGCAGGAAGCTTTGGTGCTCTGGTTTTCCCATGCTGGCCTGGGCAGGCGTTAGAGCAGCAGAGCAGGGTTACTCCAGTCCCAAATGCTCCTTCCAGGTGTTTCTGGACACGGACAGTCACTGGGGCCAAAACGGCTGCAGTCATGCATTCAGTCTGAGTCAGGAGATGCAACAAAAACCCTCCCTGACTTTAATCACTCCCATTAACTTTGATGATCACAGTTCCAGGCTGTGCAGCACTTTGGGAACATTTTTGTTACTGCAGCTGTAACGGGACTGTTCTTTGGAGAGTTTGCAAGAGCCAGTTGCTGTGTCTGTCACAGTGGTCGTATCCCTCCTGCATTGTCTTCTTGTTACCTGCAGGAGGTTCAATTCCCTCTTTTTCCTCTTCTCAATCAAGTTTTCCAAACATTTGGAGATGTGGTCAAGAACCGCACGGGCTCCTGGTGGAGTTTGTCCATCCTCGGGCAGGAAAACACCCCCGAGCCTTGGATGGGGACAGTGGTGCTGAAAGGACTCAGCCACGTGGGGAATGCTCTGCCGGCCCTGGACAGAGGGCAGGTGTCAGGATGGACACCCTGCACTGGCTCAGCAAGGACACATCCAGTTCAGCACCTTCCAGTGCCCAGATTTCCTCCTGGGCAGGGGGATTGTTTCCTCTGGCAGGCTGGCCCAGGCACAAGGGTGCAGAGCCCCAGCACTGCAAACACTCCCTGGGTTTGCTCAGAGCT
Organism: Eulacestoma nigropectus; assembly: GCA_013397775.1. Taxonomy (NCBI): domain Eukaryota; kingdom Metazoa; phylum Chordata; class Aves; order Passeriformes; genus Eulacestoma; species Eulacestoma nigropectus. The sequence continues at coordinate 222,707 of VZTE01002328.1, forward strand.
TCTCCTGCTGGGTGAGCCCGAGCCAGGTGGAGTGAGGAGGGCAGGTCTGGCAGCTCAGCTGGGACATCCCCTCCTGCTCTGCACCCTGTGCTCCAGCTTGGCCACTCCCTTCCTGTCCACACAGGCCAGAGCATCCCTGTGCTGAGCTGGGCCGGCTCAGGAGTCGCCCCTGTGCCCGCGGCATCTCCAGAGGGACAGAGGGGCTCCAGCCCCAGCACACTCCTCCTCCTTCAAGTCCAAGGATTTTCTTGGCCAGGGGCAGGATTTAAAGGCCACCTCCCTCATCCAGAACAAAGAGTAGAGGGAAACAATGTGCTTCAGCACACAGTTTAAATGAATTTTGGGAAAGTGGTGAAGGTCTGGAATTAAAAACAAACTGCCATGTACAGAATATTTGAGACTCCACAGGCAGCCCCAAGCAAGGGCTTTCCCTCAACAGCACCTACAGACTCGAGCACAAATCACCACATCAGGAGAACCCCAGGGCTGTCTGCATAGCTCCTTCAGAAGAAGAGAGAAAGCAACATCTCCTCCCTCTGTTGTCTGAAGGGACAAGGCAGCAAAGAAAAATGTTTTAAGCTTCATTTCAGATGAGCTCACATTTCTCAGAACTTATTTGTTCACAGGCTTGGTGGGAAAAAAGGCAATTTTGGTGCTGAACAAAAACAGCACAAGGCCTGCAGCAGGGTCTGAGGGCCACGAGCAGCAGAGAGACATTTCAGTCCACAAAATGAAAAACTGAAAATTTATTTTTTACTTGCCTTCTGTGCCTTATTTTCAAAATGAATCACATCTAGCTTTCCTCCCTGCAATAAACCACCAGACACTGCTGACCATCAGGGCACAAACTGCTTTGCCATCAGTCCCACAGTCCTGCTGCCCCCAGTGCAATGCTCTCACACTGAAGAAAGAAATACACCAAACTTACGGGATAATTACCCAAAGCAGGGCTGGGGGAAGAAACAATTAATTTTAAAAGTGATGTACTTTACTACAGAATGTAGAATTAAAGATGATGCTTCTGTTAGAAAATGCAAAACTTCCGTGAGTCCAGAGGCCACAGTGGGAGATGCAACAGGCTGAAGAGAGAGGGAGGGAGGGAGGGATGTACCACACATTTCTGGTGGGTATTGGGCAGAAAAATGCTTCCCACCACGGAGGTAAAGTGGTGACTGCTTTATTGCAGAACTGTGCAGGTGTTTGCAATGTGCAAAAAGGAAAAAGGATGAACAGCAAGCTCAGGCAGCAAGGAATGAGCCTGGCCTTATAGACAGAGCAGAGGGAAGTGAGAAAGTATTTTTCTTCCAGTGAGGAAAACCCAGTTCCTCGGGTCTGTTGGACACACATTTCCTGGGCCAGCTGGAATTTCTGCTTCTGTATAAAGAGCTGCTCCTGTGGGTGTGGGACAGCCTGACAGACTGACAGCCATTCTGTATCAAGGATATGTAGGGATGTACAGGGTTATGCACGTGGTACCTACAGGAATGTTTATGTAGAGCTTATCTAAATCCACGTATGGTGAAACACCTGCAGCAAAAGCAGTGTTCAGGCTTTTGGTAAAAACTAGACTGGCTGAACGGCTTCTGGAGGCACTTCCCTGTCTTCATCACTGAAATAGATAAAATCATGAAAGAGCTAAAATAATGACTAAAAAAAAGCTAAAATCATGAAAGAGCTGCAAACACCAAACTTCTTAGCCCAGGGACTGGAACCAGGTGAGGTCCCTTCAAAGCAAAGGCTTGTCCAGGTGAGATAATGTGTGTTAAGGATCAGCACCAGCCCTGGAAGTTGTTTCTCTTTAGGAGAGAAAGATGTTTCACTTTGAGAGGAGGATATTTCCGTGTAACATCTTCCTTCAAAAGCCTTTTTCCTCCTCCTGTCATGAGACCATTTAAGCAACTGATGAGATCAGAGCAACCTCTCTGCTCCCTCAGCTCTCTGCATTTGAGGGAAAGGACACAGGGAATTGTGCTCCTTTCTCTGCTGCCGCAGGGGGTCCGGTGCTGGTCAGCGCTGGTACGCCGCGACCTTCCTAGAGAGAGCGTCCCGCAGGGAACAGCCCTTCCAGGGCACTGGCAGCCTCCCTGGGCGACGGGTGATTTCAGCAAGTGTAGCAATCTCTCAGCTACAAGTGATTCCAGCTCTTGGGATTCAGCTCTTTGTGAAATCACCCAAGGCAAACTCGGGGACAGAGAGACAGGAGCCTCGTATGGCAGTTCCACAGAGGGAGCCTTTATTGTCCAGCCACCCTGCGAAGGGGAGGCCAGGGACGAGAACTCCCTGATGTCAGGGGTATAAGCAGGGGTTTATATGGGAAAAACAGGGGGTGGGGTGGAAACCCATTAGCCAACAGGGAACAGGCTGTTACCATGAAGAAACAAGGCATGTTGGGAGGTCACCATGGCCCAGAGGAAGGTTGCTTATCTCTGACTCCTCCAGGGGAGTGCAAAAGGATCCTGCCTTTGAGGGCTCACAGCCCTCCACACTCTGCCATAGGATTTTACTGTTCACCCAAAATCCTTTTAGCTATTAACCCAAACTGGAGCCACTTGAGTTTTCCCGAGGTGGACAAACCGCTGGAACCAGAGCAAGCTGTGAACTGCCAAATGTCCCTATAAATGCAGAGAGCAGAATGAGGAGCAGAACCAGACAGGTCCAGCCTAACCCTGGCTGCTCCCATGGCCATTGAGGGAATCCAACCCTCTGCAGACTCCAGCTGTGGGCACGGCTGCAAAAACCTAGGAAAGGTTTTCCCCAGGACAGGCTTGTCCTGATCCCCCTGGGACCTGGGTCCTCTGCTACCCTGGCAACAAGGCACTGACCTTCACCATGGCAGGAACAATTCAGAAAGAGAGAATCCAGCAATTCTTTTAGGAGCTGGAGAGGCTTTGCAGTTTGCTCTCCATCCAGACTGAATCTGAACTGGTAAATTCTTGTGCAGCTGCTGATTTCTGTTCAACGTCTGCGTTCACATCCTTCTCAAAGCCTGGCCTCTCACCTTCTTGGATACTATTCCAGTAATCTGGCATAAACCTCTAGGGAAAAACTGAGCACAGGGGCAGAACAGAGAGTTGGAGAAATGTTGTTTAGAAGATGAACAGATAAATTCTGATTCTCAACTGTCAGCATCACACTCAACTTCCCATTTTCTTGACTTTCAGGAACTTCCTGCTGTTTCTATTCCTGTACCTCCCCCACCAGCCACCACCACAGGTCCTTTCACCGGATTAAAGCTCAACACCCCCTGCAACTTGTGACAAACCCTGTCCTGGTAGCAGCAGCTTTGAAAATGTTTTTTTCGTCTCCTTGCAGACAACCTCAGGTGCCCCACTCTGCCTGAGGAGCTGTCCCAGAGCTGACACAAACCAGGGATCTCAGGGTGAGGTGGCCATGCCTGAAAGACACACTGCACAATGTCACAGTCCTGGGACCAACCAGAAACTCGAGCTCTCAAAGGAGGCATTTCAGAAATGCTCCTCCTTTACACCAGTTGTGGTTACAAAAAGTGATTAAATTCTTGCTCTGGCCAGAAGCTCCCAGCAATGCAGTTTATTCTCATCGATTTTCATAGAAGCCACCAGTGATTTCAGCAGAACAGAAGCACAGGAGCCCCAGGGCAGCTGCTCCCACTGGATTTGTGCTGAATTAGGGAATGAGATGTTCCCATGTCCCTGGTTACTTCAGGGATGTGAGCAAGGTCCCCAACCCTTCGAGCTGCAACCACCTGACAGTGGAGATAAAAGCATGTCCTGGCAGAAGTGGGGGATAAAGAGATTATTCTGCCAAGGCATCAGTAACTCTCAGGCCGACTGACCACAACAGCAATTCTCCTGCCTGGTTCTCCCAGCTCCTCCAGGGACAAGTCTCAGATGATTTTCTCTTGAATGTTCTGGGCTGGAAGGTGTTTCACCTCCACTGCTGGGAAGGAACAGCCCTGCAGTGCTCAGATTACTTGGATCAGGTGGAGAACTGGGCATGGCAAAATCCATGGAGAGGAGCAGCCCAGCCCTTGGTCACCCAGGGCCTTTCAGTAGCTAAAATCTGGCTCCCACATCTCCACACAGCCAATTTTCAGCTCAGAGAGAAAAAACATGGAGAAACACAGCTCTGCCTCCAGAAAGACGTCTGCACACAGACCCAGGGCAACCACAGCCTCCACCTCCTTCTTCCCCTGCTAAGAACTCCATCCTTAGGCTGCTTTCTCACAGCCAGCTCAAGTAAAAACTCTTTTGCCTCTGAACACAACTGCACTTCAAACTCACATCAACCTCCGAAGGGGCATTTGTATTCATTCAACACCTTTTGAATGTACTCGGGAAGTTTTTTCTAAGAAAAATAAAGCCCAACCAATATCTGCTCCTAGACACAGACTTTTCCTGCATTAGGGAGGTCATTCCACAGCAAGATCTGAGCCTACAACTCAAGATGCTGCACTCAAACATTAGTCATTAAAAGCATTCGGGGTTTCATGCACAGACTCAAAGCACATCTACAAAATACACCTAAGAAACTCTCCTGCAAGCCAGAGCTCACAGCTGAGAGGTTGGAACAATTATTTATTCCTTTAGTACCTTGGATCTTTCTGATCCAATTTTACTAAATCAAACTTTTCATTTTAAGAACTGAAAATACAGCACCAGCTCAAGGCCACACTGTATTTTTTTTAAGTATGTCAAAGGTATTTGACCCAGGGAAAAACAAGCATTTTAAAACTAAGTCTCGTTGTTCTTCAGCTATTTCAGAGTGTCCCACCAGCAAGTCACCAGAACAAGAAGGCAACTTGCACTTCTCCAAGGTTTTACTCCCACCAGGAGACTCTTTGCTAGAGGAAGAAACAAGAATACAACAATAACGTTACAAGAGGCACTGATCCTGGCTTTATTCACTTTAAGATACATCCAACATTGTTATAGCTCACTTGAAATTCAAAATGCTTTTAAGAAACCAACCATAAAACCTTGATTTTTCACCTTACAGTGCGCCGTCAAAGTTTTCAAATAGCAAGTGAGTGACTTCCCAGCAATCCTGTGCTCTGTGTTAACATACAAAGGTTAAAACTTAGTAGAAACCCTTCAAGTTGTGGTGTTTGCTGTATTGCCTTCAGAAGGACCAGTTCCTCTGGGGAGGAGGCTGCTCCCCTGACCCGCAGGGGTGGGTGCCCGGGGCCCTGAGCTGCTGCACCTTTCCCTCCCCCTGGGACATTTTGGCAATCAAGTGACAACTGTCCCCACTTCTGCAACCCAGGGGAGGACGTCACTCCTTGTTTGCATCTTTGTACTCCCCAGCTGGAACAATTTCTACACAAAACCCAGTGAGGACAGCGCCGGTGTCCCCTCGAGGTCACTGACACTGCCAGCAGAGGAAGGGCATGGGAAGATCCTGAAGCAAAAAGTGTTAATTTGGAACCCAAATTACTTGGCAGTGTCTCCTGCAAATTCGTGATTTATAGGAGACTGTGTTTCAGCCACCATACAATGACATTTAGACCTACTCTTTTTTTGTTTTTTGCTGCATTTAGATTCTTTTTAAAGTGATGAAGAGTGCAGGACTTCAGAAATATAAACGCTTCTCTATTAGAAATTGCAAAATTTAGTATGACAGTATGAAAACTTACAGTACAGTTTATTGATTCTGTGTTAAGACTCAGCATCAATGTGGTGTCTGAACTCTCTCAGAGCTATTTTTTCCTAATTAAGCAGTACCAGCATGCCCTGACCCCCTGTCTGTGCACAATGCACCCATGGCTGTACAAGCAGGAGCAGGGCTCATGTTGGCCTGTCAGCCCTGGGACGCTGTGACTGGTTTCTCTGTTTCATGACAGCAGAACTAAAATAAGCCTGTTATGTAAAAGCAAAATCACCTTTATCTTAAAACTTCATTCTGGGTCTTGGACATAGCTCAGTGACATGATCTGCAGAACAACACGCCAACCATTCCCACCAGTGTTTGAAGAGGAAACTGAAGGAAAAATCCAAATCCAAGACACTCACTGTTATAGTATCTTTAATTTATCTCATGTTTTACAGAAGTCTGAACGGATTAAAAAGCACCTCCTTTCCCACCACGCTCCTTACAGTTGGTAAAATATATTCAATGAGCAAATGTATGTGAACAGCTTGAGGATCTGCATCTTGCAAGGATTTCACAGACCAATCAATCAAAAGCCAAATTTCTTGTCGTTTTTACAACCTTGCTTTAATACAATGGTAAATCCACTCCGACTGTAAACCTGTCCAGTCCCATCTCCCCAGAACACTTTGCCACCTCCGGTGTTGATTAGCAAACCTAGTTAGCTTTGGCACGGAGCTGCGCTCTCTTGCCTGTGACAGCCTGGAAGCCTGTTTTGATGCTGGCCACGGAGCAGCGGGAGTGGCAGGTCTCGCACTGCAGGAAGTATAACCTGGTGTCCTTCTGCAGGATGGTGTCGGGGGAGCGGCACGTGTGACAGGTGACATACTCCTCTGCAGGGAAGGAACGGGCAGTTAACCAAGCAGCAGCAGCTGTGGAACAGCTGTTCAAGCACACCTACGAACTCAGAGGGGCTGATTATGAAAACCTAAAAATTGCCCCTGGTTAACAAAGGGGAGGTTTCTTGTGGTACCTTATGCACTGACACGGGTGTTTGAAAATTAATAACCAGTACAGACTTCCCACTGATGTTCCCCGAGTTCCTCTGCTGAAGCAGCATTCCCAGGCGTCAGCAATGCTGGTACTGACACAGCACTAAAGCAGGAGTTTTGTGACACACAATCTGAGTCCTCTGACCAGCAGTGACACACGCACACTGCATTTGTCAATTCATGGCTACAACAGACTGCAAAATTAACAATTACTGTTGTTTTCCACAGTCCTCATCAAAGCCGAGATATGAAACACAGATGGAAACAAGCAGTTCTCAAATGCTCTGTTTTCCTTGGCATGTTTTAGTGCAGGACTGAGTACAGCCTGTGTGGTCCAACCATGGCAGAACCACCTGCATTTGCATTATTCCATAATAAAGCAAAGTTAAGCAATAATAATAATTCCATAATAAAGCAAAGTTGTGGCTCCTCAGCCTTCTCCATGGTGTGCAAACACCTGGGCCATACCTGGGCCCCTGGGCATCACAAGGGGCTTGAGAGAAGTCTGGAGTGAGAAAGGGAGTTCTACTTACTGATATATCTTCTCAAGACATTTTCTATCTGTTTTTGCTGGAATCTTCCTTTGATTACCAGTTGGTTGTTACCATCTATTGAACCACTAATTGAAAAGAGAAAATTAATTATTTGATTTGCAGGTGTGAAGCGCTAAAACAAATCAGGAACATGAAGCAAGGTAAGGGTGTGTTCTTCAAGAAGAGCACAGCCAGAATTGCTTTGTGGGGAAAAAAATGCAAAATTGTGAGGTGTTTAGAGCTACTTCCTACAGGAAGTTTTGCCCAGGCACAACCCTCACCTGCTTATCTCATGGGAGTGAACAAGACCATTCCCTAGGATTTGGAGTTTCCCTCTCTATCTCCTCACTAAAATGTTCTCTCCTCAATCACCCAGCACAGCACTGAAGTGCAGGGAACAAAAGCTTCATGTTCCAGAACATGTATAAAGATCTAACCCCAAAAAATTGATATTTGATCAATATCAACCCTAAGCACACCCACAGCCCAGCAGCCTTACCTTGTACCCAATTCTGCCAACAAAAATGCCAGGAGATGTTTTGGCTGACGATGTAATCTAAAAATAAAATAAGGACATGTTTAACCTTCCCCCTTCAGAGAAAGCTGGTATTTATACAGGACTGGCAGGGTAAAACCAACTTTAGTTACCAAGTTTCAAAGGGAGCAGTGCCAGAGGGTTTGCACCAAAGAGCACACACACACAATGACTGAGGACACAAGAAACCTCAACAGTCCACAACTGTCCAAACCATCCCCACCAAACCAAACTCAAAATTACAGCAACTAGTGAACAGAAGTTTTCTATTAGAGATTTTTCATTCTTACTGTCCTATCCCCTGAAAAAATGTTAGTAGCTACCATTAAAAACTCCCCTTAGGGCACAACCCAGACCCTCAGCAGGGTTTCACAGGCCTGTTTTCTGGCATACTTATGATACCCATCAGATCTGCATTCCCAGAAATGCTCACAAAGAACAGAGCTGCCTTCACAAGACATAATTAAGACACAGATATCACTGCAGAAAACAGTGGGAAAACACTACTGGAGTCCACACCATTTACTGAGAGAACAGTATTTGTAGTCAGCTCAAATTAGAAAGAACTTTTCCCACCCTTCTCCTCAAGGCTTGCACATAAATATCACTGGTGACCCAACTTGATAGAAGCCAATGAACTCACCAGGTTTCAGCCCAAGAGCCCATGTACCATTTTCATAGTTTAAGTATAAAATTAGAAATTATCTCAATAAATCATTTTCAGAAATATCTTCTCACAGAGCAATGTAATGAGCTCTCTGACTGAAATAGCTTCCACTCCTGGTTTGCCACAGTCACTTGCCAGCAAACACTGCCTTCAACACAGGAGCACGGAGCAGTGTATCCATCTGCTATTCCTGGGAAATCCAAAGAGGAAACTTACAATTTGCAGATATCTGTGAAGTTGACAAAAGATGTTTTCTTGGTCCCTACTCTCACAACCTGCGGGGGCTTCATGACAAATTTCCGCTTCTCTCCAGCCACCATGTCCGGGTTCTTTTCCCGCATGATATTAAAAACTCTATTGAGCAACTGCAAAAGAAGGGATTCACACCCACATGAGCATTTTCCATTTCTCAAAGTACCTCACCTCTAAAAGCCACCTGAAACAGCATTCCCAGTGAATGTTAAGACTACCTTTGCCTAAGAGCATTTCCCCACCTACTTCAGAACACACTTAAAATGTTCTGATAAATGCAAAATCCCAACACAGTTTCCCCAAGGATTTACTCTGCCCATGGCAGACAGGTTTGAACTATGACCAATATTGCCCCATATGAAAATTATTGGGATAGAAGACCTGCTTTGTTAGCTGTCTGCTCATGAGCTTCCGACTACAAGTCCTTTACTTTGAAGTCAGAAATAGGAAATATGAGCATTAGGCTCTACTGATGCAGATAAACATAAAAAATATGTTTTAGAAGTATCTGGAACATTACCTCATCATATGTGTAGTCCCTTTCTGAGCCTGCCCACGCAGGTCCTGACTGAAGGCTAAAAGAAATTCCATCATCTTTTTTGCTATCTTCATCTTCAAATGCTGTAAAGAAAGTTTTTGGGGATTCATTAAGGAACATTCTTTAACCTCATGCTTACACAATTTCTAAAAGGCACACAGAAGAAAGTTCCAGTAAGATGGAATCAAATCTTCTCTGTCTGTCAACAAGGGACACCAGCACTCATGGGAAATTTATACAGTGCTTTTATAGAACACTTTTCTGATAAATTTTGGAATGGAAAAGGCACTTGAACAGAACTTATTCACATACAAGGTGGACTACATTTCACTTTTGACATCTCACTGAGCTAGGTTATACCTTCATCCTTCTCCATTATCTCATCTTCATCTGGAAACTTCACATTCTTCTTTTTCTTCTTTTTATTGCCCAGCATGATATCAAGGTCATCTTCAGGTTCTACTGTCTCTGGCACATCTCCTTCAATTTTCAATTCCTGCAAAGAAGTAAGACTGTGGTTTATCCAGTGTCAAACACACACCTCCACTGCACAGCATCAGAAAGAATACCAGCTGCACACCATAGAGGTGAATACTCCTAACATCCACCACAGCCCTGGAACCCAGCAGGTGAGAATGGAATTCCAGCATGTTCAGTAGAGCCCTGTACTACTGCCATGAGCAGGGCCACATCTGCACCTTCCGGCTTAACTTCTGGCTAGCCAGGAACAAGGTCAGGCTACACTTAAGGGCAGCAGCCATCTAAGGGCAGGAGGGAACAAAACACCCTTCGTGGCACGCAGTAAGGGAAAGCAAAGCTGTGCTACTCCCATCTGTTATCACAGTTCTGCACACTGAAAGAACACAGAGCAAGTATTCTGTCTTCTGGGGTAGATCAGAGGAACATTTTCTTCCCCAAAAGGCAGAACCCGAAGAGGAGGTTTATACATAACATAACATTTCTCTGTCCTCTTGCTCTCTGGGCTTGCCAGTTACACTGACATGTGATACAAAAACACTACTTGGAATAAAACTTGAGAAGAGTAAAAATATCTTGTACACCTTCAGGAACACAGCACAGTAGCCAATCCTTTCTAAAGAAAATACCAGAGGGAAAACAGATTTCTTGGCAGATTTGTGCACTTTATTTGAAGGGCTGGCCTTTAGAGGACTGTTCTGTGCGTGGCTTCTGACATCCAGCTACCTCTCTAACCCCAAAAGACAATTAACCTTGAGGTTAATCAACCCTTCCTACAGACTGCTGAATTATTTGCTCTTTGTGCAGAGCAGACAGGTTTTTCCACTTCTGGACAAAAAGCCCAGGCAGGAGCAACACGTTCATCAAAAAAAGTGAGACATGTAAAGTTTAATTATGAACTGCACTAAGACACAATAACAGACTTGAAACAACTCCTGCACTACCAATCTCAAGAAAATGAAAGCAAGAGAGTTTTCAGCCATAGTCAAGTTATGTAAACAAACCTTTACACCTTCTTCTGCTTCATCTATATCAAATATCTTTTTTGTTTTTTTCTTCTTTTTCTTTTGATTGAAGAAGTTTAAATCATCCAAGTCATCTGTTGTATCTAAAAAACAAAGGATTGCCTAAAGAAGTGTAACTGTAGAAACAGTTCAGACATTAAGGTTTCTAACTTACATCCAAACCTTTAAAACATTACAGTAAGACAGGAGCAACAATCTGTAAGCCCTGTGGATATCCTCCAGGTTTTGAACAGATCATTCCCCTCTGCCCCCAAATACGGTTTTAGTTTCTGCATCTTCTATCTGTGTCTTTTGATTCTTTAAATGTTTAATCTTTCTTTCTGCTGTACAAGATAAATTAGTCACTTCTGTCATTAGACATGCTTGGACAAAAAATGAGAAGTGTAGAAGGAAGGTACAGTTTCTTTGGTCTACAGCAGGAGCCAATTTTATCAACAAACTGGATTTAAGTTAATGGCACTCTCTGAATTAGGTAATCTTGAAATGACATTGGCCTCAATTTAAAAAGCAAGGTTTTATACACAATCACACACTTATTTCCTGAAAGATTCCAAAGAGCACTCTGGTTATAACATGCAGAGTTGTTCAAAAACTAGAAACTCCTTTAACCATGTTTCTGTTATCCACACTATTGCTTAATTGTTCACATGATGAAGAGCCATAATTGTGGAATTACTGCAACAACTGCACATGGAAGATTTCAAACTTCACACTATTTTAGAGAGCCTCTTTCCACTGCCTCACACAAAGGACTGTTTGGGTCAGAAAAATGGAAATTACATTAGTCCCTGGGAGCTTGGTGATGTCTGTGAATGTGATTCCAAGCAGGAGGGCAATCTGCCCTCCAAACAGGCAGCAGAGATTACTCACAAATCTCTGAACAAATCAGGGCTCTGGCATTACACTTTGGGATGCTAAATTCTTGAAATGGGCCTTATAGTCTCAAAACAGCACCTTTGAGAGTTTATCTACATAGATTCACTTTACCTTTCTTCCTGCTGTCTTCTTCATCTGCTTCAACATCTTTGTCTTCTGTTGGCTCTGGTTCAACTTCCTTTGTTTCTGATTGCTGAGTCTCTTCCATTTGTGTGTCTCCTCCTCCTTCCTCATCCAGCATGAAGGGCTTCTTCTTTTTCTTCTTCTTCTTGCTCATAGTAGGATCGAAAATCATCTGTAAAAGTCAAGAGTTTCTTAGCAGCTCAATAATCACTCCTCATTTAATATTTATAACATTTTTCCCAAACTGGTCCTCGGCTTCAACCTCAACTGTGTCAATTACAAGAGAAAACTGACAGAGTTCACAGTTTCTGCTACTTTTCCTGCAGTCCAAGTTTCCTGCCATCTATTTATTAGTGCAGCTGAAAATAGGTTAAAGCTGTGACTCTGTGACAGACTGGCTACCATCCCTGTTTTAGGACCACTGTGGACTCCAATTTTGCAGTAATACAGCACCACTCAACATCAGAAGAAAATTTAACCCCACCAAAGCACATAGTCTGATCACACATTGCTTCCACTTGTGAGACACATTAACTCCAAGATTTATTAAAGGCAAGATTTGCCAACAACTGCCTTGACAAGAACACTCTGGATGAGGGGGAAACCTAGAAGGGGCTGGTGATACAGCAAGACCTGCAGCAGCTCTGAACACTGTGAAAAGGTCTCATCCATTTCCCTCCCCAGACGTGAGAAACTGAACCTCAGACACGAAGTGATTAAAAGCTGTTAATGAGCTCTTTAGCCAGCAAAGCAGCTTAATTCCCCTTGTCTGACTGTGAAGAAGGCACTAACCCCAGACTCACTTTTAACCTATTCATCATCTACAGACCTGAGGGATTTTTTCCAACACATTAAAGCCTTCTGTTTCACTTCAGACACAGGCTGGCATCCCAGCTGTTGGTCAGTGCGTTGCACACCTCTGCCTGGACTGTCACATCATAGTATATATTAAATACAACAATTTTAGACGCTTCCTCCAATGTTTTTTATCCAGTAATGGAAGAATGTTCTCACAGAGTTATAATTCACCATCACAAACACCCTCACTCAGGAAAGGACCAGCACCTCACCAAGGAGCAGTTCTCCAACTTGTTGCTCAGCTACATCCTGAAGTTTGGTGGTTGCCCTCTCCCCACAACGCAACCTTTCCTTGCACTTCTCATTCTCCTACACATTCTATTCTTGTGATATTCTTCCCATTTTCTGAAACACACGTTTCATAAAGGCTCTACTAAAGGCAGCAGACTGCTCATATGGGTGTCTGAAGCACAACATCCCCAAAGCCTGCACATACACAGGACACTGAGGCTTTCAAACTGCTGAAGTGTGTCTTTAGTTGTGCACGCTGTGCTGGAATGATCTTCAAGAGAGTTCTGCCAGAGGGCTTTCCTCTGCTGCTTCCTTAGATAGTGGTGTGAATCATGCTCCTGTAATGCACAGAAATTACAGTACGTCCAACTGGTTACACATCTGCTTCCTCCTGGACCTCCCCAGCCTGCTGGGACAGCAGGAAAGCTGCCTGCATGGGCACAGTCCACAGCCTCAGGAACAAGCACAAGTGGTTGATTCATTTCCATGAAGATGCTCTTCAAGACTCTGAAGAGGTTTTTCTTCTCTCATGTGAAAAAAAGCTAAGATCATGCCTTGATCAGATAGAACAGTTTCTAAGAAGGAACCAGCCCCCCTGCCCCAAATCACTCTCTTTGTGAAGGAAAAGACATCTGAACCACCATAAAGGATCTCTTGTGTCTACAGAGACGGAGTGTCTGCAGCCTAACCACACTGACTGAACACACCAAGACAACTCCTGGATGCAGGAGATTGGTTCTGAGCATTAAACCCAGGTGGCCTTGAGCAGGGCCACCCCAGCCAGGCAGGGCAAGCCAGGCTTCTGCACACCCAACAGCTACTCAGAACATGTCACACTCCACAACCTGAGGAGGAGGAGGAGGAGGCCTAAGCCTGAAGTATTTTGTTCACCAAGGGCTTCAAACAAGCACTCAGCAGGAGCCTTAGGTCACATCTGCTTTAACAAGTCATGACATAAATGAACCAGCCTGATAACCCAGCTGTTCGTGTTCTGGCTTTCTGAGGTAGGTGTTTCCAAACTTTCTTTATTCCTTTTCCCTCCCTGCTCACCACATTGGCTTAGTCCAAACTTTACGACAGACACCATTTAAGTGCTGACAAACTACAAAGTTGCAGGTTTTCTACTGAAAGAACTGCAGCCCCCAGTACAAACACAACAAACCTGGATGCTTTTCCTGTGTGAAAAAAGTTATAAACTCCTGTCCTGTTTCTGCTCTCAGAGCCAAATTCTCATATGGGGTTTTCTCCTCTGTAGACCACATGGTTCCTTCTCACATCCATCTCCATATAGCTGCTCCTTACTTCAAGTGCCTACACAGTCAAAAGCTCAACTTACAGAAAATTAGCAAGTGAACAAACAGAGGAGGAGAAACAGAATCGAAGTTTCATAGACCAAATGCAACTCAAGACTGAAGCCAATGATCCTCTGAACTGCTGTGACAGCGGCAAATGGCAGGGATTCCAACAGAACTCACAAATAAATCCCATTTCCTTAGTATGAATAAACACAGGCATGTCTAGGCATCACCCCTGCCCTGATCAAGTCAGTTCAGGTGTCCTTACACTACACTGACTTATATCTATGGTGAGGTGCAAAATTACTACGATCAAGCAGCACTTAAATTCTCTGGCTGCTCAAAACACAGCACTCTCTAATATTATTGCCTGAAGCTTCACAAAACTGCAGGATTCAAAGAACTTTCAGATCTTCAGTGGGATTATGTACATTGTAGGACTTTTTAATAAACTCGACAGACATTAACAGACTATTTCTCCTCACAAAATGAGCCTGTGCTGCCCCTGCTGTGCCCCAGCTCTGGGCACGTTCCCACCAACGAGTTCCATTCATACATAACTCTGAAAATTTTAAGCTACAGTTCAACACAACAAAGCTCTTACCATCTGTCCCAGTTTCCAGTGTTAATTTGTCTTCATGTGTCTTCATCCTCCTCAACTTCACAGGCTTTAAAAAGTTTCACCAACTTAACATCAATATCAAAGTATTTGGCTCCCAGCAAGCAGAGCCACAGAAGTTCTGGAAGGCACCTGCACTCACACTCACACCACACGAGCGCGAACAGCGACAGCTCAACTGTGCTATCTGCCATCATCTTTATTCTCTGTCACATAAAGCAGCCCAGAGGTGGAACTCCACTGCAGATCCCAGGAATCACCCCGATGTCAAATCAGTCCACTGTGCAATACAACCAGTTTTACTGATACAAACTACATTCAAACCAGGACACTCCATGAATTGCTCCCTGGCCGTGTGATCACCTGTCAGACAGCACCTGATGCAAGCATTCCTGAGAGCAGAGAACAGCCCAGACATGAGAACTGCAGCTCCCATGACACATTTAGGCACAAAAAATGCAACGTATTCACTCTAGATGTTAAAGCAGCTGAGTAAGTCAGTTACAACTACCACTAAAAAGAGTCGTAATTACACCAGTTCTCCCTGATGACGTAGGACAAGCCTGTCTCCAAGGCCTGAGTGATCACTTTGCTCTGAAGGAAACAAGCCACACAGGTATTTAAAACAACACCAGAGAGAAGACACAAGGCCAGAAGCAGCCGTCTCTGGATCCAGCCAGGGCAGCTTCCCACGGGCTACACCAGGCTGATAAGCACCTCACACATGGAAAACTTTCCTTTTCCCCATGAGAGCAATGGAAATGAGGCCAGTAAAGCTGCCAACACACGGCATTTACAACTGAAAAATTTCTCAGATACGGATGTATCAACTTCCCTGGTACCGTGCCCAGACACACACCGTCAGATCCGAAAAACGTGAAGTTATCCTTTGTTCAGATATTGCTATTCGGCTCTCAAAGTTAAAACCCAAGATAGTAAAGCTCCAGAAAGCGAGCGGTAACTGCCTAAATGCTGCGTTTCGCGAAAGACCGCAGAACACGATGGAGAAGCGGTGGCGGGGGCCATCTGTCTCCCTCTCCGGCTTTTCCGTGCCAGGGGCGGCCGCCGGCAGCACGCCGGGAGCTGCAGGGGAGCTCCAGGCCTTCCCAGGACTCGCGGCCCCAGCACACACCCGCGGGCCCGGCGGGGCTCCGCACAAGGCGCCGGCCCCGCGCCCGGCCCGGCCCGCGCCCCCCGCGCTGCCTCAGCCCCGGCCCGGCGGG
>VZTE01002332.1:0-123497 GCA_013397775.1 Eulacestoma nigropectus
AATTGGCTGTTTCATTTATGACACAGGCATAATAGCTTGTACTCATTACCATAAATATATGCATAAAACTTCTTAGGTTAAAAAAAGTTCTGGATGATAAATAGGTTTTTCAAATCTGTTCAAAAGCCACATAGATTCATTTCAAATACTGAAATTTTTGAAGGGCATTTCATCTACTGTGTATAATGGAAATACTATAAAAGGTGAAAAGAAACATTAAATATAAAGGAGTCTGTGAAAAAATTTACTGAAATCATAGGAACACGGTAATATGAGGTAAAAACAAGGATGCTACTGAAACAAAAATAATGTTGTTTAGACATGGTGAGGGAATATATCTAATGTTGTTAATTGTGTTGTTTAATCATGGGGATGAATAAAGATGGGAGGAGAAGAAATACTGAAAATCTACAAGTGCCATATATCACAATATATTTAGAAGAGAAATAATACTTCTGTGTAAAATGCAAAGGCTACAAAATAAGATCATTACACATTAAAACTTTTGAAAGCTATGCCATGGAATAATTTCCAGGCAGGATATTTCAAAATTAGTGAAGGTTAGCTTTATAGTGCTCAGTTCGATTATTTCTCTGCTCATGAACACAAATTCTCACACTCTAGGTCAGATCCCATGAGCGATTTGGCAACCAACTTAACCTAAAAACAAGTTAAAGGCCTCAAATCTTCCGTTCAACTGATGTGTGAACTTGGAGTGCTAAAATAATATTTCCATACCTCTTCTGGCATATTTTCTAGGGACCTAGGGTTTTCACCTGTTTTCTTGCAACTACCAGTTCTGAGAAAACCAGTTTTGACAGAGTTGAGGATTTTTCTGTCATTGAAGCTACGGATATGAATGGCTAGCACCTTTAAAGTAATTGGTCCTTCAATTGTTCTTTAATCTCATGAGAATCTTGTAATACAGATAACCCTGCAAGATCAGGTGTATTAGAAAATGCAGCTGTACTTCTGTATTTTGCAATCATTAGTTATGTTTTTTAGGGCAGATCAAGTCTTCTTTTACTTTGACAGACTGACATTTTAATTAGGGCATTGTCAAGTCTGCTTTTTCTTTGACAGACTGACTTATTTTTATTTTTCTTTTTAACATGATGTAGAAAATGTAGGAGACACTTCTTGCACATACTAATAGCCTACCACTTAAATGGGGCTGCACCAGAGTGATTAACAGTCCCTTCCCTACATATGCCACAGAATTCCAGCATCACAGAAGGTTGAGATTGGAAGGGAATTGTGGAGGTCATATAGTCCAACCTGCTTGTCAAGCAGGGCCACCTAGAGCCAGTTATCCAGTATTATGTCCACATGGCTTTTGAATATCTCCAAGGAGAGCGATGTCACCATCTCCCTCGGCAATATGTGCCAGTCATCAGTCACACAGTAAAAAAGGTGTTTCCTGATGTTCCGAGGGAACCTGCTGTGTTTCAGTTTGTGTCCCTTGACTCTAGTCCTGTCAGTGGGCACCACTGGAAGAGCCTGGCTCCCTCTTCTTTGCAACTCCCTTCAGGTATTTATAGACATTGATAAGATAGCCCTGGAGCCTTCTCTTCCCAAGGCTGAACGGTCCCAGGTCTCTCAGCCTTTCCTCACAGTCCCTTAACCCATCTGTGTGGCCCTTCACTGGACTCTCTTCCATACATCCATGTCTCTCTTGTACTGTGGAGCCCAGAACTGGACACAGGTGTCCAGATGAGACCTCACCAGTGCTAAGAGGGAAAGGATCACATCTGTTGAACTGCTGACAGAAGTTTTTCTAGTGCATTCCAGGATACTGTTAGCCACCTTTGCCATAAGGCCATATCACTGGCTTATGGACAACTTGGTGTCCAACAGGACTCCCAGTTCCATTTCTGCCAAGCTGCTTTCCAGCAGGGGACTCGAGTCCCCAGCATATATTGTTTGTGAGATGGTGCATGAAAACTCTGTATCATCAGAGATGGTATCCAAGTTATCTACATCCTCAGCAAGTGCTATCATCACTTTTTGGATTATTGCTTCTACTTCTTCTCATCAGGTCCTTGGAAAAATTCCCCTAGTGCTCTTGAAGAAAAAACCCCAAAATCTGCAGGTGAGAATTTTGCTTAGTCAATAGGGCATTTCTCTTCAAGGTTTCCTTGTCGGGTAAATCTGTCTTTGGACACACAGACCTCTGCAAGCACCTTGCTAACTGCAGGCGCAAATCTCTACAAAGAAGTCCATCAGTCACAAATATACCTAGAATGCAAAGGCCCAAAACTTACAAGCTAGGCATAAAACCCTATAGAGCTTTTTCCATAGAGTTGATGGAAAATATCCAGTCAGCTTCCTTAACCTCAGGATTCAGCCTTGTAGGATAAGTTACCACTGAAATCAGGGGAATTTTTCTTAGGCACTGCAATGAGCAGAGCTGGCCACCATGAGGCCATTCCTTACTGGGCACTGAGGAGCAGCACCTGGGGCTAAAGGAAGTGATAGTTTCCCATCAGCTTTCAGCTTTGGTGAGTTTGGTGCGAGGCCAAGAAAGTATGTCAGTGCTGGGAAAAAAATGTAAAATGTACTTGCAAAAATAAACACAAGTTATATCACTGCAATGGTAGTTGGAAATTCGTAGAGATTTTTTATTTTAATGTTAGTATTGACTTGCCTTCCCTAAAATCCTTTGGAAACCCTTTAGGAAATCCTTTGGAAATCCTTTTGGAATCCTTTAGGAAAAGGATTTACTCTTGCATTTACTCTTTAGCATCCCTTGATACCTTTTTAGTAATCTTGCAGTGACCTTTCTCCCACTTAACTGGAATACTTAAACTGTCCAGACTACCCATTGACTTGCTAAACAGGATTAGGGGAAGAAAAATAGCATTTAACCTGGTTTAGAGAAGTGAGATGTATTTCAGACAATAGGATAAGACCCAATCTATAATGGATGTAGTCAGGCTTGTACTACTCAGTCTAGAGTTAAAAACACTGGTAAGCTCTCCTTAGAGTAATGCCTCTGTGTGCTTTAAAATGCTTTCAGAGCTGAGGAGAGGAAGCTTTCTCAGGGATTAACTGCTAAGGTGCTACAAAATTAACTTAATTAAATATAAAATTAATATTTTAGGCAAGCAGATCTATATTTAAACTGCTGGGGTTTTTTACGAGTTTTGCAAACAAAAGTTGTGAGAAAAATGTCTACTTTTAACTAAAATATAAGTATTGTTTTTATTTCCTTATGAGTCGTATCCAAGTAGAGATATTCCATATTCAATGAGATTTTTAATTTCACCCCTAGGTTTTTAAAGAAATAATCTAATTTTCAAATATAAACTTGACTGGTAAGCAAACAGATTGTTAAGCAAATAAGTGATAACACAAAAAACCGAAAGAAGACTGTATGAAATGTATGAGATGTACTGTTAATAATATCAGCACCTGACATGGCTAGATAACTCTCAACTTTGTCTCACAAGGAAAATGTAAAATATTTTTTGTCTTTTTTTTTTTTTTTTTTTAAAAAGGAAAAAGTCCTGCTTCTCATTTACAAACACACACACTCATGTGCGGGCACAGAGGTATACACATACTGGAATCCCTGTGATATTTGGGATTGTTCTTATGGCTCCTACTTTTGCATCAGTTTAGAAAATTTTGTTTCCCTCAATAACTAAGAAGAACAATAACACTTATTTAAAATTCCTTTTAAGTACATGATCTCTCTTTCACACTTTCATGCACACAAACACATGCACAGTGTGTAGGCAGGAAGAAAGAAGAGAACAAGAAAATAATTAAGTTGCTTTACTAAGCTGAATTTCCAGTTTGACTATATATAGTAGCAGTGAGGCATAAGCTAAATAGCATTATGCAGGCTTATGCAAATTGTTTAGGATGAAAGGGGAGCACAGGTGATAAGAAAATAAATATAGCATTGAAGTCCACCGGAAATCTGTCTTAATGTTGAGCAAGGCTCTTACTAAAGGAATAGTAAATGCACCACAACATAAAGTTGTCTTTTTACTTTTAACACCCATCAGTTGTTACCGCAAAGAGGAGGGTAGCTCCATCTTGAGGATTTCAACTCAAAATAGATCCAGTAACATATGTCCTGTTAATTTGACCTAATTAGTTGCTGCTAGTTGCAGGATTTACGGGAAGAATCTCATTACATAGATTAGAAATAAAATAGAGGGAATCTTGGCCCTTAGTGGAGATCAGCTGGAACAGCAGTTTAATGTCTGATACATGCTGTTTCTGGGTACTCTGTTCTTTGCAAGGGAGTGTTAGAGGAGGTGAATCTCTAATGAGTATCCTCTGTGACTTAGCCTTCTGTAACAAGCTTATCTTTCTATTTGAAAAGCATAATTAAGATTTTTTTTTTTAATTCCACTGGATTTGGGAGTGGTTTCCTTGGGTTTACAAAAAACAGCAAAGGCCTATATCTGTATTCCATTCAGTGATGAAGTACAAGTATTAACTGGCAGAGAACACTCTGGTTGTCTGTAATATGCTATGTCTTGAAACTATTGTTAGCTTTATAGTAATCATCAGAAAACAATAAAAATAGTATAAAGGAGCAGTTGTTTCCTTCAGTAGGAACTGGCTACAAATATATTTTTTTCTACTGTTATTGTAAAATTCATATTGTCAGTGTACTTTTCACTCTTTGACAGGAGGCTCTGCAAATGAAAGTATGCAGGCTTTTAGAACACTTACTCAAGAAAAGCTCCCAAATGAAACTAGTGTGAAGTTCTGCCCAAATCAGAAGTCCAGAAGGGAGCCTCATGTCTGGCACTTCAGGCAGCTATTTACAGAACTTCTAATGAGTGAACTGTGATGGAAAGTCATAGCAGAGCACATTCTGAATATTACCAATAGTAAAAACTTGACATAATAAAAATATTCATGGGATTAAAAAAATCTTGAGCAACTGATAGGTTTCATTAAAAGAAAATGACAGAAAAAAAAAATTGTTTACTAAACTTTCAGTTCATAGATTATAATACCATGCTTTAGCATAAGTGATTCAAGAATGTGTGCCGCATAACCTAGAGATAAGTAAAATAGGAGAACATATCTGCTGAATATGACTTACTATTTAATATATTTTTTAAAAAATGGATGTATCAGAAATACGGCTAGGAGTGAAATGTGTATTATAAACAGCTGTAATTTCTGTCTTTATTTTTGCACACCTCTTGTCTTTTTCTTTCAAGAGATTCAAGGGATTACACTAACTGAAATGTTTGTCCTTAGACACATTCTGAAATATATCTAAACTACATTTCATTAGGCAAACAAGAATACTATAAGGCTCTGAAGAGAGCCATGCTCTTACCTTAGACAATAACAGTATTACTATAAAGAGGAACAGAAGCCTTCCTTGGGAAACAAGCATGGTTATAATACCAGGGCTAATATAGCTGCAGTGAATATCAAAACTTCCTTTGTTTTCATGGAACAGGATCAGATTCCGGTAATGTTGTTATAAACACTGCCAGCTCCCTGATGCTAGACATTTGCAGAACACCTAAAGAATGGAATGTTTGACCTTGGTCTGAATTTTACTGAGTTTGTTTTACAGCTAAAAGACTTTTAAGAATGCTTTGGTCAATCAGATCATCTGCATAACAGAAATTTCCACCAAATCTGCTAACTGGTTTGGGAAATCTTAATTGTTCTACCGCAGAGACAAGTACTAAGATGTTGGGGAAGAAGGTTCAGTTTTGTTTTCTTTTCTTGGTTTTTCTGAAACAAAAGGAAGTCTGTGGAAACTCAAAAACATTTGTATTTTGGCTGAGAACTGATCCAGCTTCAAGTTATTTTGAGGGTTGGGTTTTGTTGTTTGGGTTTTTTTTATATATAGACTGTGAAGTTGGCTCAGAAAAATTCTGTTAACCAAGCTGACTGGGGAAGATCAAATAAGAGCCTTACTGGAGGAAGCAATCCAACACAACTGTTCAGGTGATTTCTTAGCCTGGGATGGGAATGTGATTCTGAAGATAGCCAATATATTGAAAGATCCACCTTACTGAAAGGAAACCGGGGAAAATGTTGTCAGCTGCTGAAGGCTAAAATGATATTTCTAGTCTCCAGACTGCAGTGCAAAGATCCCATGGCAGCCCTGAACAAGCTGTCTCCAGACCTGGTTACTGCAGAAACATGTAAATATAGTATGAAGCCTGAGATGGCAGGCTCTGATACAAGTGTAACGGGTTGGCAACATGGGTTTCAGTAACTGAGCTGTTACCTCTCTGCATGCAGTTCCATGGCACCATGAAGGTGCACCAGAACATTCACAGCCAACTGAGAGTACCTGCACTGTGCCATCTTGCAAACTATTCTCTGCTGAAAAAGAGTATGCTCTAACTTACACATCTAAAATGGAATAACAAAAGCAGATGCTGCAAGTGCTGTGTAGGTTTTGCAGCTGGTTTGTAATTTCTTGTTTTGCTGATGTTTTTTAATCAGTATATATCACTGTTGTATACCCCTTGGCAAAGTGCACAGCATATGGTTTTGAAGGAGCTTTGAAACCTTTCCTAAGTCATTTGAATGCTCCTACCATCCACAGGCTCATGAAGGAAAAATCCTGACATTTCTGTGAGGTAACAGGGAGGATAAAATAGGAAGTGGTGAGACAGAAGCATGGCCAGATGGGGTATGGTATTTGGGAAAGCTCTTGAGAACTGTGGCTTACTAGAGAAGATAACAGAAACAGTGAAGGAGTTCCTCATAAAAATACATCCACCTTCTTTCCTGAAATTTTGCCTATATAACAGTCATTAGATGGCTCTAACTTTAGATGAAGAATAAATAAATCAGAGTTGATACAGCATCGATGGAGAAAATGAATGACTGGTCAAAAGCTGGAAGGATCTGGCTGACCTGCTATGCATCCATTTTAGCTGGAAAGCACAATGCTTGCTCACTGAAGAGATTCATTAGTATTAATATAGAAGTTCAGTAGGTCACAGAAGTCTCATGCTCTCCTGGAAGGCTTAAAATAGAAGAGAGAGGTAAAGGATTAAAATGCTCTTAATGTCAGTACTTTCTGCTCAGCAGAGGTCTGGAGAAAACCCATCCCCTTTCTCTGCTGGAAAATTAGCCACTTTAGCCATATTATTTTTTGGTCAAATGTCCTAATTGCTTCAGCAGCAGTCTTGTCTGACAAGTGACTTGAGGTCAAGGCCTTAATGTAGTTTTGTTCTCATCTGATTTTTTTTCTCTCCAAGAGATTACACAATTAGATAGATTTCTATACAGACAGAATAGTGATTAAAATAATCTGAGTGAAAAAAACACTGTGCAGTCTAACGGAAACAGAGTGAACAAAACTGCTATTGTTAGACCTGAACAGAAGCTAAACCATAGGTTTGTCACTGAGTGATTAGTATTACAGCCTGAATTTACCCTTGAAAGACTAATCTCTGTTCTCTTAAGAGTGGTTCTTGTATGAAGAAGCACAAAGAAAAAGATAAAACCAAAAAGTGATTTTGGACAACAGTGCTGAGGCTAGAGCCAATGTCTCCTAATGACTGAACTTGTAGGTGTTGTAAGATTTTCACTTACTGTAGGTGGGCAAAGTTTATTTCAGCTCTGTAGTAGAAGTGCTCTAGTTAGGTGAATTCAAACTTGCAGATAAAGTTGTTTAACTGTGGAAGCGGTATGTATCAGAACGGTCTCTTTCATTTCTCCTCCATCAGAATGCATGTTACATAAATCAAACTTTAAAATCACAACGAATTTTAAGGAACAGTCATTATAATGCTTATGAGACCCGTTCAGACAATTTTTCAGCAGCCTCACAGAAATCTATTCTACATTTCTTGAAATAAGACTGTGAATGGAGTCCCCAGATTGATTTCAAATTAAATCTGTGCATGATTTGGAAAAACATACTTTGACTTTTTCAGATCTTTCCTCAAAATCTAGAAAAAGTGGGGAGTCTATTTCAGAGATCCATGAGAGGAGGAAAACACTGTTGAATTTTTATATTTAAACCTGGCCATTCCTACCATTTTGTGCTGGACCTTTTCTGTCCTGCCCTTTTCTGTCCTGCCTATCACTGCTTTTCTCTCACTAGATAGATTTCTGTGGTGGCATTAACAAGCTGTGCCTGCTAGAATGAGTCTGCAGAAATTTCTCAATAGCTTTATGCAGAGTCTTTAGTCTTACTGTCAGAGACAGAAGAAAAAGAGATTTCTATCCCTCTCTCAGATGATAGAGCATGGCATTCTGTTACAGGTAAGCAATACTAAATATGGATAAAAGATGAAAATCCTTGCAGTCCTTACTCAGACAGAAATTACCACAAGAAAAAAAATTCTATCAATGCAAAACTTTCATTATGCTTAATTCTAAAATTGTCCTGAATCTGAAGAGCTCTAGCTTTATGAAAGGTATTGCTTTTAAAGATGATCTCCACCCAATGCATCAGGCAGTGAATGCTGGAAACTGTTACTGAAGATGAGCTACAAAAAGCAAGTACTGAGTTCAGTAAAGTAAAATAAGATTACAGTGAAAAATAACTATTGAATGGGGAATCTATAACCCTAGAGTAAATAAAAATAGATTAGGGGACTGAGTGGGAACTGAAACTCTGTGTAGCTCTTTAATTCGAGACTATGCTCCAAGTAAAAAGTAGTGAGACTTGTGCTTAGAGTAACCTAGATCCATCAAGAGCCTGACTCTCCATAAAAATTGTTTTTCACTTCCAGTGACTCAAACAACCAAGACAGTCTGCCTCTTAGGAAAAAAAAAAAAGAAAAAACAGATAGGTTTTGCAGTTCTAAGGATGATAAAGCTGGGCTTTAATCACTCTTTCCTGTCAATACTACATTCATTCCCAGAGTAGTCTCTAATTACAAATGCAAGGGCATTCAATAGAAAGAACTGACTTGATTCTGGCCAACATCCAGAATTTTGGGGGCAATAACTACCAAAACCTACCTATCTTTCTTAGAAATGAGCCAGAAGTGTACTACAGTCCACAAAGTGTTTTCTATAGTTCAAAAAACCCCAAGAAGACTGCTGTCATCTGCAGCAGATAAGTCAGAAAATATGGTCCGGTGTCAAGTGCATTCCAGCAGTTTTATAGCTGGTTATTTGCTTTAATAATATGTTTCTCTCAGACAAAGGCTTTGAGGTTCACTCTTTGTATTTGTGACATCAGGTGCTAAAAATTGGGCTCTTCACTATGGAGGGTATGGTGAAGTATTATGGTGAAGTATTTGCCCTGTGATGTGAAACAGTGTATAAAGGATGGCAGAGTTTCATTAATCCCCATGTGGCATTTCCATACTCCTACAGTGTCTAAGTAAAATAAAGCTTCAACAGTTCACTGCTTCCCCTTGACTTAGCAAGAATGAAGATGTATATTTTCATACGCATCATCTTCTGCTTTATGTATGCACTAACTAACCCAACTTGAGGCTATAAGAAGCATGAAAATAATCTTAACCATAGGGTGCCTTGTAGGGAATTACTCACCTTCCATTTCCTCAGCAGCAAGCTAAGAGCCAGAAAAAAGAAATGATAGCTGCTAGTATGATAACTCTTTCAGTGAATAGTTCCTAGGGCTGGGCAACTAGGTGCCACCTCTTATGCTTTGTGAGATGTGAAATACTAGTTTATCCCTCAGGATATATGAGCTCAGAATAAAGCTGAGGACAGGTGAAAACAACAGTGTGTGTTTGTCTAATATGCGTGTGACTGAAGTGAATTTATGCACCAAAGTGAATAAGGAGATTAGTTAAGCTTTTCAAACAAACTAGAGGTACCACAAAACAAAGGAAGCCTCTTTTTGTTTGTTTTTCAGAATTAATTTCATTTCAGCTAAACATCTCTTCCTGTTTCCAGTACTCAGGCCAGCAAATCCAATCCCTTTACTTTCTTCAGGAAGGAAGTTACAGAAGTCTAAATATCAGCTGTATTTACAGTTCTGCAGTGTTTGAGGGTCCAAGTCACAGCCTAGGGAACCACCACGAGTTTCATCCTGTGAATGTAGAGTAAGTAACAGCCATTGTCTCAAGTGTGGAATATTTTGAATCTGTAATACGCAAACTCCAGCAGTGTTGATTATTTCTCTTTTTCTGTTGAGGTCTGTTCAGATTCAGAAGAATGACTGCATACTGAGTCTGTAGGGCATGGACCAACCACAAATACTAAAATATTTATATAAAAATATGTTGCCTTAGATTATGTATCAGAGAATTTTTTAATTCTACTTTACTATCCAGAAGTGAAGTGCCAACATCATTCACAGCCGTAACAAATCTTAAAGAATCCCTGCCTACTGTTGATCTTGACACTCTTCAGCCCAAATCTGGAACCAGAATCTGACATCACTGACACCAAAATCAGTGACTAGATCTTCAACCTACCCATTGGGATTCTGCTTAGATTCTGAAAAGTATCCCTACCCCGCCTTTGAAAAGCCCAATGTTCATAACCTTAGTCTTCTATTTTGACATTTTCCTAGACCTGACTCTTACAAATGCTTGATCCAAACCTAAAAGAAACACTGGAGTCCTTTCCCTAGTCTTTGGTAAGTTTGGAATCAGTCTCATAATCCCAAAATTAGATACAATGGTTACAAAAAAGCATATTGCAGTGTATTTTTTTGTGACAACTTGGTAATAGTGGTATGTGATACCAGCATTACAGGCAGAACTAGAGGGTTTTTTTCTAAAACAACACATCCAAGTTCTTGATGAGGCACCAAGTACAATTTTGAGTGGGATGATATTTAACTCCTGTCACAAGAGTAACCCTCCACAGCCACTGACTGATTTGTACTCCCAGACAGGCAGAAGTGCTCACAGAAATGTGTTTTCTTGAAAATTTTCTCATTCACTACACTTTCTCCAGCTGCTTCAGAGGTAGGAGGCAAAACAAGTAACATCATGTTTATCCATTCAGATACTACTTTATTTCTGAAAGGAAGCCGGATTCATCTATCTAAACATATATATAAATTTACATATTTACAAACGGATTTTTATTTAGATGTATTTCTATGTCTTTGTATGTAGATTTTGTATGTTTTTATACACACACACACCCACACATATGTATGTATGTGTGTATATATGTGTATATCTCTCTCTATGGATCTATACCTATATGTATACCTATCCCTATACCTATCTGTACCTATATATATATCTGAATAGCTGCCAGGGCAGATGGGCAGCACGGGGCTGCCAGCCATCGGCCGATGCCGGATGCACCCGGAGGCCCGGCGGGCCCCGGGCGCCCGGCAGGGGGAACGCGGGGCGCTCTGCAGGGGCGGCGGGTCCCCCCGCCGCTCCCGAGTCGCGGAGCCCCGGTGGGGACGTGTCCGGTTTCCCAAGCGATCGGCGCGCAGGCGCTTCTCAATCCCCAGCTCCGGTGAGATGCTCTCGGACCTGGGAAAGGGATCGCCGTGCCATTCCCTGCCTCCTGCTTTCTTTCCGGCCCCTCTGCCGCACTTTTCCTCCAGACCCCTGGCTCGGATTAATTTTTTTTTTCCCCTAGTCGCTATTTTATTTTGTAATGTTGCCCACGGGAGCCCATTTGCTTTCCTCCGCAGCTCCCGCTCCTCCAAATAGCGTTATCTGAAAGGAGACCCGCCTGTTGATTATCCCCGTCTCCCCTTCTCTGAGCTTCCACCCACCCTTTGCCCCCATCCCTCCTTCTGATTCCAAACCTTTGGATGGTGTTTTGGTGTCATTAGGAGATTTAACATCCCTGGAGCACCAGGGGAGGAGGAGTAGGAGGAGGAGGAGGAGGAGGAGGGTGGAGGGGAAAGCGAGACTGCAGGCAGGAAGGTTGGCACATTAACACGAGTGAGACTCTCCTCCCGCCGTCCTAGCCACCCCCGGCTCCTGGGTGGCAGCGGAGGGGGCGTTTGCCGGCGCGGCGGGTTGCGAACGGCGGCTGGCGGGCGTACCCGGGACCCGCGCCCGCGGAGCGGCGGGGCTGCCGGCGGGCGAGCGGCCGCGGCTCCTGCGCGCAGTCCCCCTTTCTTTTATGAGCAGCGAGGCGGCAAAACGGCAGCGGGGGATAGCTGGAGGAGCATTTCTTCCCCGGGTTTATGAATGGCACTGACATGGAGGAAATACCGTTTCAGAAAGTCAAGACCAAAAGGAAGAAGTGCTGCCACTGCTGCTGCTCCCCGCCGGCTGCCGCGGCGTCGGGAGCTGGAGCCGGGTTGGGGGACCCCCCTCCCTTGCTGCTGCTGGATGCCATCGCCTGCGAGGACGAGTTTGACTGCAAGGAACTGGAGGCTCTCTTCCAGAGCTACAACCTGAAGCTGGAGCAGACGTCCACCCTCAAGGCCCTGGCCGTCCTCATCGTGCTCACCGCCAGCCTAGCCTTGGTGGAGCTGCTCTCCGGCCCCAGCCTGACCATCTCCAAAGGTTCGCACCCGGTGCACTGCATCATCTTCCTCTCCCTCTTCATCGTCACCAATGTCAAGTACCTGCAGGTCACCCAGCTGCAGCAGATCGTCAAGCTCACCTTGCTCTTCAGCTTCACCTTCTCCTTCCTCTGCTGCCCCTTCTCTCTCGGCGCCTACGGCATGGAGCCGCCCAGCGCCCCCGAGCAGGGCATGTGGCAGCTCATGCTGGTAACCTTCGTCTCCTACTCGCTGCTTCCCGTCCGGACGCTGCTGGCCATCGTCTTCGGGCTGGTGGTGTCTGTCTCCCACCTCATCGTCACCGCCACCTCCGTCAGTGCCAAGCGGCAGCGGCTCTGGAGGACGGTGAGAGAGGCCTGGCCGGGCCGAGCACTGCAACACCGCACAGCCGCGCGGTGCCGGCCCGCCGGGGGGAGGGAGAGCGGAGAGGCGCGGAGCGGCCCCGGGCGGCGGCTGAGGAGTGCCCGAGGTGTCTCTGGCGGGGAAGGGGCGAGCGCGCACCTGTGCCTCAGGCGGCTGTGTCTGTACTTCCCGAAAGTTTCCGGGAGGTAGGGGGGGATAGGGCGGATCTGGGGAGACGGAACCTCTCGGCTTTGTCTGTCCAAGGAAAACCGGGGAGAGGGCAGGAAAGCCAGCGCTACCGTGCCCACGCATGGGGCAAGTTCGGAGCACTGCGTGCGCAGTCAGTGCAATACAGCGCTCATCAGTAACACCACCTGGCTCTGTACAAACTTGGCACAGACAATAAGCTGCGTGTGGTAATAACATCTCCACCGAGTTCGTATCCCCACTGTCTGGCTCAGCCGTGGGCCCTTCGTGCCTATACACAGCCCATCTGCGGGGGTGCTCTGAGGAAACTGTTTGAAATAGGTGGGACACTCGAAGAGGGAACCCCACCTTGCTGGTCTCCCAGCAAGCGGGGCATTCCCCCTTCAGCTTCCCCAGGGCAGCTGCTGCCCCCTTTCCACAGACATTACCTGCTATGTCAGTGAACTTCCTAGGGTTCCCTTTCCCCTCTGAATTAATCCAGCAAAACCTCCCTCTGCAGCAAGCATCTTTAGAAACGTGCTGCTGCACTCTCCCCTCCTCCCCCGAGGAGCTATTTATATCCCTGCAGGGCTTTCTCTGGCTCTCGTGGCTTGATGGGCCACACTGGCAGGGGGAGGAGGATGTGGAGATGCACGTATAGGAAACGTGTGGGCTGGCAGTCGGGGTTTGCTACCGAAGGCTCTGTAATGTGGTGCGTCTGAACCACTGGGAAAGAGGAATTGAAAAATTTTTGTGCCCTTCCTTGCATGCATTGATTATGCCTGCCCTCAGGAGAAGCACACGGGTTCTGTGGTCCAGATTGGTGTTAAACAACAATTTAATGCATAATTGAAGTATTTAGTATATTACTTCTGCAAAATCGTGGTATTATTCTCCATGACTGTGTAAGGCTGTGTTGTGATGCTAGGACATACACAGTTGACATGGGCATAAACACTGGCATAAGCTGGATTGTACACCTTTGTGCCCAGAACTGTGGATTCCTGGATCCTTCTTCCATACTCACAGAGACACGCACACGGCAGTGTGACATATAGTACAGAATAGAGATACACAGGGACAATCACTGAGTGGAGTTACTGAGACAAACAGGATTATTGATGGCTTCACACTGCTGTGCTGGTGGACAAAATAAATTGTATATTTTGAAGGGGAAGAGAGAGATAAGCTGAGCTTTATGATTTACCCGGATAATCTGATGGTCTATTTTTAAATATGTGATTTAGAGTTTCCATGAGAGGGAGAGCTGATGAAATGCAGGAGCACCGAGAGGAGCCTTCCTAAAAAGCATCTAGAAGGATGCTAAAAACACTAGAATATTCTCTTTGAATAGGGCTGAAGATAGCTTTTTAAACTGGAATACCAATTAGTCCTTATGGGAGTCCAGGTTATCCTGGCTCCCCTGACACAGAGGCAGACTTTCCTTGGTGCCAAGCTGCAGCTCAGTGTGGCATCTGCTCTTCTAGATGAATAGCATCAAGAAGCTGACAATAATGTCTGTTCACTAAATTATCTAACCAAGGTCGTGAATGTGAAACATTTTGAAGAGAAAAAATCTGCTAGCTCTCTCCCTTCACACTAGTTTAACTCAGTTATTCAACAGGCAAGAAACTGGCTTTAAAATGCATAGAAATAGTTGACTAACATCTGATGTAACATATGTATGTTTCTTCTTCATCACCATCTCCCCCCGACAGAGTAATTTCAGTGGTTTTTGTGCAGTCCCCAAAGCAATATGCTTTGCTGATAACAGGAGGCAGCAATCAGCTGAGAGTCAAGCAAAATAACTGGTCTGTGAACTTGTGTCACACAGAAATGCACACTGATTTGTGGCATATTTGAAAGGAATAAGTCTTCTGATTTGAAGACGATCTCCGTCTATGAAAGGGACTTTTCCCTTACAAAGAATTTTTTTTACCTTTTCCAAAGAACAACTTTGCGATGGTTGGAAATTTAAAGATATGTAAAGGCTGCACCATCTGAATTTTATTTGCTTGGCCTGAGAGTAGCTGAACCTTTTTTGTAAAGGCTAGAATGGACCTTTCCTTGCAACTGGGATCTGCTTCCCAGACACTGGATATTATCATGATGGCCCCAGTGCTTGTAGACACAGCATGCTGTTGGCATGTCAGGGAAGCAGGACTGCTCTATGCAGGGCTGCAGTAGCATGAAAGGCTCTGTTCTCTCTCCCAACCCCTTGCTCCCTAGCCCCAAGCAAATGGATGAATTTAAATTTTTAACCAGAAATCTGAAGTATCCAAAAATGCAGAAACACCTTCACCAATCACTGAGACTGGTATTCTGTTAAAGAACTCTTTGATTTTTTTGTGATTCAGGCAGGGAACCAACTTGGGAATGAATTTTATTTTTGTTTAGCCTGAACTTTAAGAGACTGTGGATCTAGTAACTTCTGTTGAAGTTAAACTGGAAGTTTGTCAGCAAGACCAAGCAGTTCATGTTGTTTCAAGTTCAACCCATTAAAAAACAGATGTAGCTAAGTTAAGGGTTTTTTTCTGAGGTGAGCTTTTAGATGCGTATCTTCTATTTCATGCAGTCTGAGGAATCCCCATTTGCAAAAGCCTCACTAACTTCAACAGTGCCAAATCAGAACCTGAGTGGGTCCCATGGCATGCTTAAGACTTTCTTCCTTTTAAATATACAAATTCTCTATGTAATAAAACCAATGCTCTTTGTGACAGGTTTGTCATGACGTCTGTTGAGTAAAGCACACTTAATTTGCAAGTGATAGTTTTCTGACAGCACAGTATTGTCTGTGGAGATCATGCCGTGCCATGCCATGCCATGCCATGCCATGTTGGAGGTGAGACACAGGTTTGTATAAAGGCAAGAGGAGAGCAGGAAAGCAAGTACAGGGAGGTAATGAGAGTCAGGGGAGTAATGTGAAAGAACTTGAGCTTCATCTTTCCACTCAATAGCTGCTTCGTTCATCAAATGAAAGATTCCAATCTACTAATATGTCCTGCTCAATTCTTAATAGAAATATAGTAATAGATTAAAAAAAAAAAATATATATATATATAAAAGTGCAATATCAAAAATGTACAGAGTACTTGGGGGCAACCTTGATCCTATTTGGGATCATGTCAAAAAACATGCTGACTTCACAGCTGATATGGCATGTCCTATCTGACAGTGTGATAAGGATGTAAATGGTGCATATAACCAATATCATATTGATCATGTGAGTTGGATTCTTTCCTTCAGAATCATGGAACAAAATGCTCCTGCCATATAAGGTGACAAAGTATCCACAGATGGCTGAACCTACAAATGAAGTTTTAAAAGCTTGGACTCCTGTCTTTTTTTTCTTTCTTTATTTTTCCCCTCTACAGATTCCAGGTATATGTTAGCTGCTTCAGAGCCCTTAAAGAAATACAGAACCCTGCGTGAAGGAGCTTGGTACAATTTTTATTATAATGCAGTGAGTGGGTGTTAGAGACATGAGGACTAGATGGGGTAAGGAAGACAAAGGCTGCTCACAGAAATTACTCATTGGTGGCATGTGCACCATTTCATGTCTTACCGTTAAATAACTTTTTTGTCCCTCTAAATATTTTTGTCTCCTTTTTAAAAAAATGTATGCTTATTTCCACAAAATTCAAAACCAAATAATACACCAACAAGGTGCCCTCACACATCGGAGAAGTCTTTGTGAAAGAGCGAATCTTTCACTAGAAACAGAATTACAGCATGAGTAACAAAGAGCAGAAGAAAGAACTGTGCTATCATAAACTAGCGCAAAGTTTTTTTTCAGAAGTGTGGTGAAACAAATGTAGGTTTTGGTTAGTTAGTTTGTTGTGTTTTTTTTGTTTTTTTTTTTTTTTTGTTTTGTTTTTTGCCTGCATTTAAAACTGAGTTTATGCATGTATTTATTTATTTTTATGAAAGCACTTTTTTTTGATTCAGCAAGTACCAAAAATTGTAGTTGGGATTAGATAGACTTTGTAAAGAATAATGGGGGGGAAATTGGTGTAATTTATTTAAAATAATTAATTTATTACTTAAAAGTTTATTTTGTCTTAACTATTTGCAGGTTAGTGTAATAGTATAGAATATCACAAGGAATTGTCATGCCAAAGATAATCTTATTTCTGCTAGTGTTTAAAAGGTAATTAATGAACACATCACTGACAGAACTGTTAATCTCCGTACCTTTGTCTCTCACATAGAAAGCAGAGTCTAGGAGCCTGATAAAAGGGGTTGTAAATCAAAGACAGCTCAGCTCCATTGTCATTATTATTCAGTGCAAAACTCTGGTTTTCTTCTTCATGCACATAAAAAATTGGTGAGGGACTGTAACTATTTCGTTCTTTGTGATGCTTTTCAAATATTAGTATCAAGAATATCTCTAGTATTGCAAACATACCTATGCACTAGTAATCTGTTTGAATTCACCATTTTCCTCTCTTTCCAAAGATTCGGAACACTGTTTTTAGAGTTTCTCAATATCTGTGTGTAACTCTAATTTTCATTTCATATTTAGTCCTTATTGTTAAAGATTGTTAAAAGTTTGGGGGGTTGGGGACTTTTTTCCTTCCCAGTCGAAGTGGTATCTTAATTTGTGGCATAGGCTTTACCAGGTATTGACCACAGTCCTTTTATCTAGGGGCTGAAGTATAGGATTTTCTATGGAATGTAGCGTTCAGGATCTTTTTCCACATAGAGATTAGTATGTTCTTGGCTTCCAGAGTCTGCAGACTTCTGACACTGCTACTCTTCATGGGTTTCCAAAAATTAACAGCATTCTGATGGTTCTGCATGGTTGAGAAACAAGAAGCCTTTGAGAAACTGTCAAGAATCATACGACTTGGAGACATAGTCAAAAACAGTTTATCTGAGAAGTTTAGTTGTTAATAGGTAAGATGCCATTATTGCTGAAGAAAAAGAGGGCTTCTATTCAAAAAATGTTTTCATAATAATAAAAAACCAAGCTAATACTGCTATACACTCAGTTTCTACCCACTTTCCTTGATGTTAGGCTCTCCCTTCCCCTGCTTCTCCAAGTTCTAATGGTAGTGGCTTTCATTCTGCTGGTGGTGTTGCCTGTATTGGCAGCATCTGGAGTCTTTCACAGGAAGGAAGGAGATGTTCATGTTAATGTTGCTAATACGCATTTCTCTTCCTTTATTGGTCTACAGCTCCGTGTTTCATCCAAATTTTTAAAATATGCTTTAAAATATGTTAGATACTTGTTCTGTGTTCTCTTTGTTTCAACTAATACCAGATCTGTGCATTTTCACGTTCACGTTTCTTTAACTGACCACTGGGGAGTCTTTTTTATAGCTGTAGGTGTTATCTTCAGTACCAAGTCTGTGCTGCACCTTTTGTAATCCCATGCTTGTACTCTTCACCATCTCCTGTGTCTCCCGTTCTCAAGGTTTGTACTGTTTCCATAGGCCT
This sequence comes from Eulacestoma nigropectus, assembly GCA_013397775.1. Taxonomy (NCBI): domain Eukaryota; kingdom Metazoa; phylum Chordata; class Aves; order Passeriformes; genus Eulacestoma; species Eulacestoma nigropectus. The sequence continues at coordinate 18,353 of VZTE01002332.1, forward strand.
ACATTTCTTCATGCATTATGTTTTAGTCATAAAACTGTTGTGCTAACATACAGAGATAAGCAAAAGTAACACAGATGAACTACAGAGATCTGGTCAATTAGGGAAAAATGTTTAAACCAGATAAAACAATGTGCACAGAAGTAAAAAAAAAAAAAANTAGCTCTCTCTCATCATATTGGCAGAGCTAGCTTAGCCCCTATGGCTATCAACATCACCCAAAAAAAAAAAAAAAAAAAAGCAGCCTGAGAAGCTAAACTTTTAGACTTTTAGCCCAGAATAACCCTGACGTGACTCAGTCTGGAGACCTTGCAAAGTCAGTGCATAACTTATGGCTTCCTATATAGCAGTGGCAATACAGTAAGAGCAATGGCAATACAGTATTACAGGTCTATGTTGTTGCATTCCCTTTTAACATGTGTGGTTTAGACTGTCTCCAAATCTGTTACTGCTTTTATTTTAATGCTATCAAAGTGAGCCAATGGTTGTTTTCATTTCCAAATAGTAAAATGTTATTGCCTAGACCCTGGTTTATAGCAAAACATTGCATGTAATATTAGTAATTAGGGACTGTATTTAATTTACATACTTACTGTGTGGAAAAGTAGTTTTCATGCGTGTTTGTGCAGCTCAGCTCAGGGGCTACCAATTTGGGTTTAAATATTTTTGATGGTTCTATGGGATAAGTTATCAAGAATAGGGTTTCTATTCCTTTCTTCCTTAATTTCTTTCTTTCTGAACATGTAAGTTTGGATATATTCAGAGCTAAGCTCCCATGAGAAAATGTTGATTATAAGGAGTAGTTGTTCTTGATATGTTCTGCCATTCAGGCTGTTCTGGATTCAGGCTTCTAAATATTTTCCCCATCTTTTTTTCCCCAGTTATTAGAATAGTGCAGTGCTTTGCTACACAGAACCAGTGTAATACAACAACTAGATAGTGCAGATTTCAGTTTCTTTTCATCTGCTTTAAGCACAACCCTGAATGTGTGCTTGTCTATACATGGGCCTTACTAACTAGAGCAGAAATGTTCTTTCTAGTATCTTATCTCATTCTGTCAGTTTAGATCAAGTGCATTCTTTCTCTTGCCATTCTAGAAAACATTAGCTAGCATAAAAGAATGATTTCTGTCTATCATGGTTAGTTATTGTCTTTAACTTTCTCAGATGCAAAAGGCCATATACTCCTGTCCTTACATCTCTTTTCTGTGTTACCATGAAATGGTACAAACATAACTAAATGCAGGTAGCATGTGTGGAAAACCAGAGATGAGCCAGAAAAGCATTGTTTCCTTTTGCTTGTAAGCTCTTGGTGCTGCCTAGAGGGAATAATTGTTAGAAAGTCTATTATGAGTGTAGGAAAGGCATGGCTTCACACAGAATTCATGTTCTGATTCATTCATAATGGGATAAGAAAATTTCACCTAGGATTTGAAATGTTCATGGTTTATGACAGGAAGAAGTCAGACTAGTAAGACCCTTGCTATTGGGAAGGTGATGAAAGAGTGCAAGCAGAAGAGACTGATTCAAGTTTTGGAGCTGAGCTTTGTCTTTGGCCTGCTATGATGGATGAGTCTGAGGGACTCTCAATGAGTAGAATGTAATCCTTTTTTTTTTTTTTTAAATTTCCAAATTTTGTGATTTTCTTTCTTACTTTCTTCCTCTGGGAAACTTTTCATGGAAGAAATTTGCTTTGCTTCAAATTTTTAAGATAAATACCTAGAGGAATTTGAGGAAAGAACATAGTTACTACTTTGTCCAGCTGTTTTTATTCTGCATGAATTTACCACATGAGCTGATTCCTGAAATAAAATCACCAAGCACATTATATATACAGAAAAGCTGTTTTAGCCATCAGTATTTGAAATAGTGAAAAATCCCAGAAATGTAGATCTAGTGTGTGGCTATAAGACAAGCAATAAGGTATAACAAAACTACGAGAAAGACAGTTACTTCTTTAGCTGTGGTTCAGGAGCTACGGAAATCCTTTGTCGTCCAGAGATGTGTGTTGCAAGAAATCACCTATATGTAGCTAGTATGAAAAATGTTATAGAACAATATTTCACTTTAACACCACCTTTCAGATATTTGTTCTGGAGCAAGATTTTAATTATTGGGTTCAGTAACAAATGGTTGTGCATCCTCCTGTACAGCTTCATAGAAGTAAACATAATTAACTTGTTACTGTGGTTAGCACATAAAATTAAGGACTGCTTAACTTTGCAGTTGTGTTTTTTTTCCATAGGTTACTCATTCGTACACTACAATGTAACAAAGAAATATTTGTCAATTGCCATAAATCTGCTTATGATTACCTTTTAGAAGATGAAAGCAATTATCTACCCACACAAAATTAGAAAATGAAATAACACTAATAAACCTAGTTTTAAAAGGAGATGTGCATAAAGTATGTCCTTAATTTGAGTATCGTGAGACTGAAAAAGAATATTGTGCTTGAGCAGAACTTGTGAAATTTGTTCCCAAGAAGTTGAAGAGGCCCATGCCCTCTTTCTCTCTTTCTCTCTTTTTTTCTTTCTCTTTCTTTCTTTCTCTTTCTTTTTCTTTCTTTCTTTCTTTCTTTCTTTCTTTCTTTCTTTCTTTCTTTCTTTCTTTCTTTCTTTCTTTCTTTCTTTCTTTCTTTCTTTCTTTCTTTCTCTTTCTTTCTTTCTTTCTTTCTCTTTCTTTTCCTTTCTTTCTTATTTTCGTTCTTTCTTCCTTTCTACTTAATCTGTATAAAATACAAAGTAGCGAAATGAAGTTCGAGGTAGATTGATCACTGTTCATTCAAAGGTGGAGGATGTTGGCCTGAGCCTCATTTCACTTTTAAAAGCCAAAAACCATCTCACAGGTCTTTGGGGAGATTTACCTGATGTACCAAAAATTATTCTTGCCTGTAAGAAATTCTTCCCAGGATGTTTTAACTAAACAGGTATACCATTTAATGTGAACTATATAGAAAGTCAGTATCTGCTTGTTTATGAAATGACATGAAAATAGTAATGGCAGTGTAAAGTTGTGGCCAAACAAACACACAAGAGACAGAAGCTGTACCAGGATCAAATTTCCACTATTGCAGATTGTCTCTGGAGTCTGCTCTGCACTGGTAACTGCTGTCATGGCTATCAAAGATTTGAATGCTACTCTCACCTGGTATTATGGATCCCAGAGCTGTGGTGCTGTGCTCTGGAAAGTGAGTATTACCCCTCCTGGATGTCCTGTGTGATTCCTGGTACTGCAACCCTGAAAGCTGTTGTGCTGATCTCTCTGCTGATCCATGCTGGTTTAGTGTAAATCAGCTGTCACTGCAGGGGCTGTGTGAGTTGAAGAAGCCTAATTTTAAGTTCATAGTTGGATTAGCTACGATGAATGGTTTATCATTCCTATATGCTTTGAAATATAAGGAATAATGGTGCTTTTCAAAACAGAGAAACAAACTGAGCACTAGCTCCATGTTCAGTATGTGAGTTTCCTCTTTCTACCACCAGTTATGTAAATGACACTGGTGAATGATAGCTGCTTGTGTTCCCCCAGATGGAAAGATTACAGCAGCTTATTTGGCCTTCTCCATGCAGCTCTCTCTATTTTAGGCAGCAGTAGATTGAGAAGATTGCAGCTGAGTTAATTTGCCTCATCTGTCAGTCAGAATAAACTGCTTTATCAATAGTCCATTTCTTCTTGCTTGCACTATTAAAAAGATTAGTCTGGTTTTTGCCTTTGAAAAGACCACAGCCTGAAGAGGGGTTTCCTATTTTAAACTGCACTTCACAGTACCGATTAATGTTAACACAATGGCTGAAATGGCTTTGGTAGGAGAGCAGTGTGATTTTCTACCTGAGAGTGCATACTCTTCTTATAATAGCTTCTGGAATATCCATCACTGAAAAGGATAGTGATGTTTAAGAGGCAAGAGTGGGTTTCATTTGATGGGTTTTCTTAGCTTGCCTATGGGCAATGAAAAATGCACTTTGCTTACTCTTGAGTCTTAGAAAAATACTCTGAAAAAGTTAACAGTTTGTATTTTACAGTTAGGATGAACGGAAGTACTTAAAACATCTGCTTGTAAAGCTATGAAATACTCTCTGTCCTTAACTGATATTTTTGTAGCAGTGCTAGTGTATCATCAGAGGATGTAATAATTTAAATTTTTTTTTGCTTGCTGGCTTTTTTGCTTTTCCTGCTGCTGCCTTTGTGCAATCAGTCCCTGTCAGGTTTTTGCTGATTACTGTGGTTCTTGGTGCAGTACCCTCTACTGAATTTTCACCAAAAAGGAGCATCAACCAGATAGAAAAGAAAGAACATTGTTCTGGGATGGAGATTACTCCAAAAGGAGGATGATCTTTCCTAATTCCCCTAAGGGTACACAATATTCAGCCCCAAGACTTTGTCTCTCTTGTCTGTTAGCGAGTCTGCAGTCATGCACCTTTGTTCCAAATCTCTTTGCCATCATTTGCAAAAGTCCCATTTCCGCAGCACAATTGTATACTGAAAAACTGAGCTTAGATACTGATCATAAAGATTTTTCATTCTCTTGGGAAAAAAAGGTAATACCTAAGGTAGGGAGAAATTGTCTTTCCTACAAAATGTCTTACATGCCCCTGAAGATGTCTTTGAAGTTTACTAAGAGTTTCTGGTCCTCTGTAAATGTAAGGATTTGACATATAAATAAACCATTATCTAACATTCTCAAAGAAATTCTCTTCACAGGGATATATCAGCTATCTCAGCTCCTTTTCCCTTGTGTGTGATAGTTGTTGTCATTCCACTCATAAAAATAGAAAAAAACCTTGAAAAATGAAAGATCCGTAGCTACTTTGTACAGCTGAAAACCTTTTCCTGAAGTTGTAATTAAAAAAAATGCATTTCTAAAGCTGACATACTGCTGAGTTACAGTGATCTTACTGTGCACAATCCTAAATGGAGATGGCTGTATTCAATGGTACAAACCTTGGAAAAGAGATTTTTTTCTTCCTTATTGCAAATAAGGGGCTCAAGAGTATGAGGAAAAGGTCTTTCCTTCTTTAGAGCCACATTTCAAATTTACGTTTGTAAAGTACAAATTTCTTTAGTGTCTAAAGATACTTTGATGATCTACAAAAATGTGCAAGCAAGACTGATGCTGTTAGTCCAGTTTCTGATATGAGAATGTGAGTTATTTATATACCATCACTGTTGGTAACTCATCAAGCCTGGCAAACGTAAAGTTGTTTCCTTGGTCTGTGGGCAGACATGAATGCTGTTTTGCTAAGATTGCTTGTGAGGTGATATGTATGTCTTATGTGGAATTGTAATGAAAGTTCACAGGGCCTCTGCACCAATGGAATTAGCACGTATAACAACAGAAAGTGAGGCAATCCTACTTCCAGGGCATACAGAGTCTGCTGCTGTATTTGACTTTTAACATGTTGGGTAAATACCATTATTCTTACAGTAGCAAAAGTCACATTGACCCTAGATCAGTCCCAAGGAGGACCCAAGGGCTTTGACTTGTCAGCAAATGCCAGCAGTGCAACATGTAAGTGACGCTGGGTGCAGTGTGAGCTAATTCTGTGTAACATGGCAATAAATGCAGAGTATTTAGAGGGTGTGGGTGTTTTTCTTCAAGGAATGCTTATGCTATCTGGAAACTACCAGATGTAGTAGTTCAAAAGCTGGTATGAAGCAGGCTGTATGGGAGTAGATGAAGAAGGGAAAACCATTTGCAGTCAGTTTACTAATCCTCAGGAGAAATACTCCTCTCTCTAGCATCTGAAAATCTCTCAATTGTTTTCAGAGTTGGTTAAACTATCTGCAGTTGAAAACCTTCTTGGGATCGGTGTAGATGTCAGAGGTCTACTGGTGGCCCCAGCATAATACTGTATCACTCTATCACTTAGCTGTTGGAATATTAACAACAATTGTAGATGCTGATTGATATTATCAGTCTGAGCAGTTTTTGGGTTTGTCTTTGGGGAGTTTCATCTGACACAGGAGTACCATAGGAAAAATAGGACCTAGTTAGCTTTCTCAGTCTTTGTCCAGCAGATAGAATGCTTCATTTCCTATACCTCTCCTGCCCTCTCTAAATGAGTGAATTTCTAGTCCAGTACACAAAGAATGGATGAAATTCTTTTCAAGACAAAATTACTGACATGTAAATGGCTAGTCCATTTAACAATTAGTAAACAGCACAGTCGTGGTTCCAGCATCCCTTTTAAGGATTAATTTAGTCCTTGAACACATTGGAATGTCAGTGCCAGTCAAACGTAATGCCGAAGACAAGAAACAAACTGCATTCTGCGCCAACCTGTTGATGATGCTTTCGGCGTCTGTAGCACACTGTTCCAGTGTTGGGTGCTCCATGTACAAACTGTGCCAGTTTTATAGTGTGTGCAAACAGAACAGGAACTCCAGTTAATACATTTTTTCCTCTGACTCAAGCAAAACTGCAGAACAATTCTTTACGTTCAGAAGAGGAGAGACGTGGTGACAGACCTTGGTGCACTCACTTTCTGCACTGTGGAGTCACTCCTACTCTAGGTCAGTTGTGCCTTTGCCTTTCCTAAGAGTGGGTAGCACTCTGTGCTGTCCCATCTGAGGCATGCTTTTGGGAATCTGTCAAGCTTAGTCATGTGAGTTTAGAAACTCTGTAACTCAGCCAGGTATATTTTGTCAATACAGCCTTCTATGTTGTAACCTCATCTCTGTGTGGATCGTAAAGTGGCATTAAAGTGCTAACATGCAGATCAGATAGAAGGAGAGGTCATGAAGCCTGGTGGTAACTGGTGATGTCATCACATCTGCTGTTTATGTCCTGAATAGTAAACTTGGAAACCATTAGAAGGTGTGATAACATGTGATGCTCAAGTAATGTCCTCTGAATAGGAATCAGAAATCTCTAACATTGAAAGACAGTGTCTAGACTTCACTTAGACTCCAGGAATATCAGATACCCAGAGTCTAGTGGGAAGGAAGTCTCATTGGTGAATGATTTGGGTTCAACAATAGTTAAAAGGCCAGCTGTTTCTTTATGGGTTTAAGGAAACCAGCTTTTAAGAGCCTAATTTTACTCTGAATCCATATTTTAAATCACTAAAAAAAGTAGTCTCATGCATGTGGGTACACTCCCTTATTCACCAGTTTTCACCACACAGTAACAGTTGAGTCCCTGCACTGAGTGGAATGGGAAGCTGCTGATGTGAATTAGAACCAGCCAGGCAGGATGGGCTTCTGGATGGATACCTTCTCAAGTTGTCTTCACACCTGCATAGGCTTCTATGCTGGCATGAAGAGACTGGGAATAGGAATGAGCAAACAGTGGAAAAAAAAAGGTCCAGAAATTCTTTTTTTTTACTGTTCTGTCAGTTTATATCCTCATGTAACAACAGCCACGTTGTATTTACTGATACATGAGCTTTAGCAGGAATAGTGTTAGCCTGATTACATCTTTTGTAAATGCCGCCTGACTTTTCACTTTATACCTAATTATATGGGCCTTAATTTAGATATGGATTTTTGGAAAATACTTAAAACTGGTGTTATAACTGAACGTTGGTTGATTTAGTATAGATGTTAAAACAATGGCTTTCATTGATGGATCCTGGAACAGTTTTCATCGTAGGTTCCAAACCTTATTAAGCAATTTGAAAACATAAATTACTGTTAAGGACCAAAAATTATATTCTCGTATGTTTCAAAAACACTTGAAAAGTAATTCAAGGTTCCCCACTGAAACCATGTATATAGAGTGACTAATTTGCTAAATTATACTGAAAAAAAGAAGTTAAATTTAAAAATAGTTAGAAGCAAATAAGGTTGTGTAAACAATTTGGATTCCTACAAGGTGCCATCTTTAAATGCCTTGAAACTTCAAAAATTGCATCAGTGTCCATAAAGAAGTGGACCCTTTATAACCAGAATGTTGGCCTCAGTGAATGAGTCATGGAATGCATTAGTTCTGGAGCAGGTAATGTGCCTGGTATCGAGTACAGAAGATACTATATGGAATTTTGATATGGGAAATCAGTGGGCTTTGCGTGTTAGCTTGGAAATATTATGTGAATATGTTGTTTATTGCAGAATGGACAGAAATTATCTTCTCCCCATACAAAATAGGCTGATTCTGTCTTACACTATTACTTTGGCTATTTTGTTTCTAAATACCTGAGTTTCAAAGCAGACCCTCAAAGAAGTCCTTAATTTTGATAGCAAGATGATACCCTGTAATAATCTATGCTTTTCAGCACTGTTGCATCCAGTCACATCGAGAGCCGAAGATTTACAATCTATTTAAATTTGTCTTGCAGTGTCTTTTGGGAAGAGGTCTTGCACAGTACTGTTGTTGAATGTATTCAAATAAAGATGTCTTGTAGAAAATTCACTGAAAGCACAAAAGAATGCTTGCTGAAAATTAGTGATGCAGTGCTATAAAATACAATAGTACTATATCCTGAAACTAGTCTCACTTTGCAGTAGTGTTTCAGGAAACATCTACTTGCTTAAGATGTTTCTTTCCCAAGGACTGTTTTCTCGTTGCCACTGAGAAAATGCTAACACAAAGCAAACAAGGGATTGCTCACAAGCCTTACATATCAAAATCTAGGCTTAAATTCACTATGTCTTATTATTATTTACCATTGATATTATGGTAATATCTACAAGTGTCAACTCTGATGAGCTTCTCAACTTACTGCTTGCTGAATACAGGTAATTTATATTTCTCTGCTAGACATAGCAAAGAACAGGAAGAAGTCTAAGAGACAGAAAAGTGAGATGATTTTCCAAAGCTCAGAGGTCAATCAGAATAGATTGGAAGTGTCCTGACTTTAGCTGCAGTTGACTCGGACAAGAATTTAATAAGTAATGACTTAATCTTAAGCATCATAAAGCCCCAAGGAATAGTTTAAAATATTTCCATTTCCTCTGGGCTAAGCTATACTGTCATGTTTTCTTTTCAATTACTTTGAGATAAACCTTTTCCTCTGGTCTGCATGACTTGGGGCAGGATGTTCATAAGAGTGAGGAGTTTCATATTACAGTTAAATGGAGCATGTTTATGAGCCACTTAATCTTTTTTTTCAATGTATTTGCTTCAGTGACTTTGTTACTAACTGCGTAAGATGTAAATGAAAGGTTGAATTTGTTTACCCAAAGCAATGACATGATTGTACACAAGCAAGAATAACTATTCATCTGTATATTTTCCAAAAACAATCAATTTTTTTTCATTTAATTTTTTTCTCTCTTGGAAACTACAAATATATTTTTGAATAAATTTACATCTTTGTTTTAGAACAAAACATCCATGATTTGTACATTTTAATGGCTATCTATTACGATTCTGTATACAAGATATAGTGTGATAAAGATGAATGGCATGATGCCAGAGCATATTGTGTTTTAATTATGATAATGGTAAGAAACTTACACTAAGCAATGGAAAATCAGAATTAAAATGGCCCTTAAATGCTCATTATTTTATTTTCTGTTTGCCATTTCTAAAGAATTATTAGCAGGCTTTTGGGAGGCAGTACACTGGTTTTTCTGCAGAGGATTTGGGCTTTATTTTGTTCCACAACATAAAAGAAGTAGATATAAGATGGCTGTACTTGAGAGGAAGCTTGAGGGAGTCACTGGTTAGTCAAACGAAAAAGAAGAGGCAAACTGTTCTGTAACCCATTGTTAACAGATCATGATTCCCAGGAGCAGCTTCACAAGTCTTGTGAGTTATAAGAACTTTGCTATATACATTATAGACTTTTACCTATGTCAGTATGCTTGGCAGCACATGGTTGAAGCATACTTTAGCACAAAAATCGAAATGATCAAAGAATAGATAAAAAGTTTATGATGTGAGGAATATGAATGACTTTGTTTTATAAAATATTGTGAAAAAATACCATTTTCCTTTCTTTGTCGGATTTCATTTGTGAAAATGTCATTGTGCTTGCTTTTTGCTATTTGAATAATACATTTGAATATTGCAAATGGTCTGTAGTGCAGAGTCGCCTACACAAAGACAAAGCATATTTATTCTGAAAGTTATTGAAAGAAATGTCCTGCATGTTTTTTATTTTCTCTCTTTCCTCATTCAGTTTTTCCTTCCCAAAGGAAATGAGTCAGAGGACTCTCAGTTTCTCATTCTGTCTGTCTCTTTTCCTTGTTAGTGTTCTTGCACAGACTTCATAAAAATTTTCCCTCAACTCATCTCTAAGCATCTCTATGACCAGGGGAAGGTCTCTCTTTTTGATATATTTTGGGATTTTTTATTACACAATTCAAAAATATAAATTTCTGCATCTTGTCATCAACTCCTGCTTGTGAAAGACCCTCAAAAGAGGATTCATCCTGGGGCAGCTTCCGTTCCTAACACTTTTCAAGAGTAGAAATTGATGCAGAAATGAGAAAAATCAAACAGTCTATGACTGTTCTGCTTCATTCTGGAATAAGCGTTTCACCCAGTGACTTCAGTGATGGGTTTGCTTGAGTATGCGCATCAAGACTCCCTTATAAATTGTTTTTAAGTTCAGAAAACAATAGGAAATGTACTGGCACTTTCTGCAAGGTGTTTTGTACAAGATAAATTTGTGAACCTCTGATAATAGCTGAAAGGCTGGGGTTTTTTCATAGTTCTTGGAAGATAAAATGCTCTTCCTGGGCCTAAAACAATGACCATTTTGTCACTAAGTATTTGAACTAAACTATTTCGTTTTAGTTTTTTGCATCTTATATTTTTTCTAAGGAGATCTTCTTTAGTCTGTGATTACAGAGTATGTCCTAATCTGATAGAGGTTTCTGGATGCAGCCTGAGGGTCATTACTGAAGCAGTAAACAGAAAATGCTGAAAATATTAAAACTGTTGTTACTCCTTTTATGAATTCGTTTTGCCTTCTATTTGGTTTGAAGTTCTCTGTGTAAGCCTGACCAGCAAGTGTAATACCCTAAGTGTGTTGCTTGTGACTTTCTGTAAACATATCAAAATTCTTGAGTTTTTTGGTTTGCTTCTTGAAAGATCATTTATCATTTGCTGGGAAAAAAAAATACACCACTCAACATTCTTCAAGTGAAGTTTGGGTTTTTTGTGAATAAATACTCTCTGACAGTTCTTGTCCTCTGAAGCTTTGATGCAAATGTTAAAAGCCTCCAGGACAATATAAATTACGGCCCTTTACAAATATAGTTTCCAAGGTAACTAAAGGGCCTGCTGTTTCATAAACACTGTTCTGTCAAGCAGAAGCTTTTGTCTGTCTGCTGGAAGGTTATTTTACACTTAAGCATGTTAATTTCAAAATCATATTCCCCTTGTGAAAAAATACCACTATCATCTTCATTCAGGTCTGGACTATTTGAAAGTAAGGCATGGAAATAGACTGTACAACTGCACTTGTAAGTGAGGTTTGGGTTATAAATATGACTGGTGTGATATAAGAAATGTGGCAGAGTTCCTTGTGCAGTGCAGCAGTATCCTTCCTTTACCACCCAGCCAGGGACTGACACATAGCTCCTTCTCAGTACAATGTGCTTTGCCTCTCCTGTCTGTTGGGAGATCACTGCTGAATCTGAGATCAGGCTCTTATTGCTGTTCAGTTGTGGAAAGGGGTTAACAGAATGTATTTAGGCTTTGGCTATGAAAAAGTGTATACTTTCTGTGTGATAAAGGTGACTGTGTTAATGACCTTTTTTCACAATCTCCATGTGCACTCATACACTGCTTGACTAACATCCTGTTTGAACAATTTAGTTGTTTGCGATAACCAGCAGCATTTTCAACCTTTGGGCTCTGAATTCTTTGTTGTTCTGCCTTTTTGTGACATACTACTCCATGTGATAACAGCATTACAAGCTTGGCTTTTGCGTGGCCTAATTAAATATTAATACAGCACCAACAGACAGTGTGTAAATTCTACCGTTCTTACATGGTGCAATCAGTGTAGTATATGAGCGGCGTATTAATTGACTTGACTGGACTTTAATGATAGATTAAAATTCAAGACCAAAACAAAGATGAAAGACACTATTTGAGTGACTTTCTAATTGTGCTTCGGGTAATGTACTTCCAGTACTTGCAGTGTGATTAGTCTTGGTAAGATTTAGAGAACATGGTAAAAACTGTGGTAACTTTATTATTATTTTTCTTGTGCAACTAAAGAGGTCTTCTAGGCACAGAAATTTTGGGAAATGAAGCAGATCTTGTCCTCAGCTATATTTGCATAAGTCTTCCTGATTTCTGCACCAAAGGCATTCAAGCATATCCAAGTACTATACAAAACAATGACCTAGATTAGAAGGTTCTTTTAATTATGTGTACTTATTAGTACATTTTAAAGAGTTACTCTGTCTTTTTATTAATTTTAAGTGAGATGAGAACTTCTGCTTATTTAAGACAAGTGTCTCAAATAAAGTTAGTTCACACAGGTTTAGAGACTCCATTATTTTCTCATTATTTTCTATCTGTCTGTCCATCCATTTCTTGCTTTCTTTAGTTCTTTCTTTCTTTTTTTTTTTTTTAAATCTTTCTTCCTCCTCACTTTTTCTTACTTTGATTCCCCCTTTCCATATTTATCTTCTTTCCTCCCCCTACCCCCACCTGGTGATAGGAGAAAGAAAAAAAACCCATTAGGTATTGTCTTCATTTTTTTTCTTCCCTCAGTACAAACGTTGCTTTCAGTATGTTCATGCAGACTGCTCAGATGATGATTAACACAAGACTAGCAAATTGGAAAATCTGTAGAAAACTGTACAGGATCTGTGACCTTCTGTAGGAATGTTTTCTGTGTCATGGATTTTGACTAGAAAAGCCTAAGGAAAAGTAAAGTACAGATTTCAATAATTGCTCTTCTGGCTGCTTGTAGTGTTTCACGGATTAAAGCATTTTAATTTCTGATAGTTGAAACGAATTCTTTGGTTCTTTTCTCACAGAGAGGCAGTGCCCTGCTCTGGTTTTATCACCAAACTAGTCAGTAAATGTAAAAACATTTAAGCATAAATTTGTAAAAGTATCTTTTACTCACTCTTATGAAGGCTAAATATCCCTTTAGAAATAATTTAAGACATGACAGTGACTATATCATATATTGAATATTACATTATCTATATATTCAATGAGACTTAGACTGCAAGGCACAGGTTAAGGCCCCTACATGATTTTGGAGACAGTTAGGCACCCAAAGGCATGTGTGGTTTTTCACCCAAGTCAGCACACGGCTGACTGCTTTCAGCTGGTTCATACAACTTCTCCATAATCAGGTCTTTACTAGCAGACACTTACAAAACCTTGGATACTGATGGAAACTGGTTCACATGGAAGCAAATGCTAAGAATAGTCAGGAAATAACTTTTTTATCAGAAAAGCTTAGTTTGATAAATGTCAACTCAGGAATCACTTGCTGTTTCTCAGACTCCACATCAGGAGGGACACATAAAAGCTATGAAGTACAAATGAATGAAGATAGAAATGGTCCCGTGTCCTATTACAGAGGGCGTATAATGGGCACAGCAAAACAAAGGTGGTTAAACTCTGACAAATGGCTTTGATTGCCTTTCCACTGCAGAAGGTTGTCCAACTTTCCCTGTTCCATGCCAAAAGAAAGCTGGGCTTCCTACTTCCACCTGAGGTGGATACCCATGGATCACTTGTGCTGCAGAAGCTGTGTTACAATAATGCTCCAGCTGTGCCAGGAGCACCTTTCAGGACTACCCACTGAAGACACGTTGGCTGTTGAATTCAATTAAGCCAAAACATCCAAAAGGTACCCCATCATGCAACTCCCCATCGCCTCCGTAGAATTAAGCCTTTAACTCTAGGCATCATTTCTTGAAATTGGATAGAAAGATTCAGAAAGAACTTTATGAGCCTGAGGTCTTGTTTTGCATAGGAAGTTCGTGGCAGCTTCATGGGAATGAGTTCCTGCTGCATTGCCATTTGTGCCACACTGCAGTCCCTGCAGGTATCTCCGTGAGCACCACAGGCTGGTGGTGGTTCCCTTAATGTGAATATGAACACTGGCTGCACCCTGCAGAACTAGTGAGTTTGTGATTGGACTTTGTTAATTATTAGACTGTAGTAAGATGTTGTGTTTCAAAGGTCAAGACAGGAAACACTGGTACTAAACAATCAGACATGTATACTAAAATGGTACCGGCATAATTGTGAAACTGTATGCTCAGGCAATGGCACTAAAAACATAGTGATAGGTGCTTCATTAATTATGAGACCCTATTGAAACAGAAGAGAAAGGTTTATTTATGCATTCCATAATGAAGGATTTAACTTTATTCCCTGATCCAAAGTACACTTACCACCATAGCTCCATGTTTGATTATAACTATTTATCAAATATCCCCAGAATACATTGAATTAGTACACTGAAAATATTTTAAAAGACTTTTTTTTCTGGACACATGCTCAGTAGCAAGAATATTTTTCTATGATGAGGTCGTACAGAGAGGAAGGAAAGATTTTATCAAACAGAATCACACAGATAAGTGCTATCTTTGCTACCAGGAGGGATTGTGACTGGGCTATCATGTGGTTGCAACTGCACAGCTCATGCTTTTGTTCTTAATCACACTGATGAGCACAAGCAGTACAGCATCAGGGCCAGGGATTTCCAGAGCATTAGCAATGGACTGAAGACAGAGCATATGAGAAGTACATGCTAAGTTTTCATGCTAAAAAGTCTGACACTACTGTGGGAACTGAAGATGTTTTCCCTTCAGAAAAAGAGAAAAATTTATTCGGCTCCACTTGGAGTCAGCTTCAGAGCCTGTATACTCCTGAAAGAAGGTTTCTCAAACTATGATATAGGAAAGACAACGTGGATTTTAGATTATTTTAAAATAAATAGAGGCCGTTCCTTAATTGTCTCCCACTTGACTGCATATAGCACCACCCCTTATTTAGTAACTCCTATGCAAATAAATGCCAGGAAGACAAATAAAGGGGAAGAGAAGGTCAGACAGAGCTTAATTAGACAGAAAAATCAATCCCCACAAAAACCTTCCACTCTCCTTTTTTCAATAACTCTTCAGCACTTCTGCCCAGAAAACTAAATTTAATGAAAGAAATTTAAAAAATTCCCCAGCAAAGATGTGCATCAGGATTTTGTTGAACTGGGTAGTGTGTTGGTGAAAACCAGAAAGATGGTCCTTGTGTCTTCCTGGATAACTCCGCCTCCTCACAGATAAATGTCTTATTCATGTGCTTGGTGGTAATTATTAAGGCACTGAAGTAGGATAACAAATTATTACAGTAATTGTATCATTAATGCATCCACATTTCCTTAAGGTACGTGTATGTACATTTTGAATGGAACTGATTTCACAGAAGTAAGGAACTGTTCCGTCTGTTTGAAAGCTTCCTGTGTCTTCTGGAAGGAATTCTTTATTAGTTTTATTATCAGTCACCATGACACCATGTCCCTCACCTTCCTCTGAAGGTATGCTTTTCGTAGTGAGCACTTCAGCAGAGCACTGCTAGTTCTGCTGAAGGGTTTGCTGCATGTCTCTCTCTGGCACTGATCTGTGCCAGGAAAAGAACTTCTCTTTGTGGCTCAAGGAATGGTCACAGCTGCCTGAGTACAAATATTTGTGCAGCAGAAAGTGAGGCCAAATAGAGTGCAGAAGGATTGTAGCAGAAAGAGGAAAGCTGATCTCAAATGGAGTGGTGTAAGGGAAGCATGCAATAAACCAGCTGATTTAGAGGACAACTGCAGTGCTCTGCTGTTTTTCTGTTTGGAATGAAGTGAACATCACCTGAGGTACTTAAACTGTATGCAACAGCTGAGGGATATCTTTACTCATGTCTTAGAGAACGAGAAGCTGTACTTTCTGTGTGGATCAGTATTCTTTGGATATGTGTCTGGATATCTAGAATTTAATATCACAGTTACCTTCATGGAGATTATGATCAAGAATATGGTACATTTAACTATCAAAGAAACTCTTATTTTGGGGCCTGTTGCCCACTCACAATTTTGTGCTTGCTTCACTGTGCCTAGTACTGGGTGAATGTTCAATGTTGTTTTCAATAGAGCTTTTTCCTAGGTATTTTACTGATATCCGTACTCTTGGTAGCAGGTTTTGGAAATTGCTTCCCACTCCCTTTCTTTTTTTTTTCTTTTTCCTCTTCTCTCTACATCATAGTGGGATGATCTGTCAATGAAATTAATTCAGGTCCTTGGAATTCTGTCAGGCTGTGACAAACTTTGCACTTTGATCTACCACAGCAGCAAAAATTAGATGCAGTTATGGTTCTGCATTTTTAATAGTAATAAATTAAACTATTAATAGGTTTAGTGATAATCTTGCCCATAGTCATCACCAAGTGACCACATGCTGTGTATGTATGTATGACTGTATGCGCTGGCCATACAGTTCAGTAATGAAAATGAACTGTCATTCCCCTTGCAGACTGGCCACACTGGTGCTGGTAGTGGCAGGGTGAGCAGGGCAGAGCAGGACTAGCCAAGGCTGCATCAAAAGCAGTGTGGCCAGCATGTCAAGGGAGGTGATTCTCCCCCTCTGCTCTGCTCTGGTGAGAGCCCACCTGCGGAACAGCATCCAGCTCTGGGGTCCCCAGCACAGGGAGGACATCGACCTGTTGGAGTGAGTCCAGGGGAGGCCACTATGAGGTTTAGAAGGATAGAGCATGTCTCCTATGTGGACAGGCTGAGAAAATTGGGATTGGAGAAGAGAAGGCTTCTGGGTAAAATAATTTCAGCCTTCCAGTTCCTGAGAAGAGCCTACAAGAAAGATGGAGAGAAACTTTTTGTAGAGGCATGTAGCGATAGGACAAGGGGCAATGGCTTTAAAGTGAAGAAAGGCAGGTTTAGATTAGATGTTAGGAAGAAATTCTTTACTGTGAGGGTGGTAAGACTGGAACAAGATTGCCCAGAGAAGCTGTAGATGCCTGTCATGGTTTAGGAATGGTGCTCTCCAATTTAGTACTCTCACTAAAAAGACCACAAGCTGCTCCCCTCCCCCCTCACTCCAATAGGAGGCCACAAAGCAAAGATCACAAGTTGACGTAAGAACAACTTACTGGAAACACCAATGAGGTAAGAAAACGAACAGCAACAATATTAATATCAAAATGCATAAGACAAAGAAATTATTTAATGCAAAATAAAACATTACTAGACTGTTCCTCCCTCCATGTTTTCTTCCACCAGAAGGAATGCCCTTCTCTGAAGCCAGAGGAGAGTCCCTTTCCCCTGCCCCTGGCAATGATGTGAGGAGGGATCAAATAACATCTGGGTCCTGGCCATGCCCCCTCAGCCATGCCCTGCTCCCAGCTACTGCAACAAATCAACCCTGTCCTGAACAAAACTAGGACAGTTCCCAGAAGTGTCCAAAGCCAGTTTTGATGGGGCTCTGAGCAACCTGGTCTAGTTTCACTGCCCACTGCAGGGCTTGGAAGTATATGTTGTTTAACATCCCTTTCAACCCAAGCCATTCTGTGATTCTCTGATTCCGTGATTCTGTGATCAGACCCATGGTGCCACGTTGCTCACCACAGTCATTACTGCCCCTGAGATGGTAGGTCAGTGGTGGGGTAAATACTGTCTGCGCCCTGTAGTGGTTCAGCTTCAAGGACTAACAAACCAGCTCATATTTTCAACATTCTGTGAACTTAAGTTTTTGTACTGTGATTTGTATTCTGTTCTAATTCAGAAGTCCTTAGAAGGACCAACATCACAACAACCTCAAACTGGATAGTCCACTGTAGACAATTCTGGAACGCTACTCTCTTCACCCTGACCATACATCCTCTGGTTTCTGATGTTAGAAACAGGGGTAGAACTTGAGTCATGGTTCATTAGAGTGAGTGGATGGTTGCTGTATAAAAATTGGACTTTATTTAATGATAAATTAAAAATCCCTTGGCAATGGGTGTATTTTTGAGTAACTGTTTAAAGAAGAATTGTGTAAAAATAGTAGATTTATATTTCTTCTGTTTCTAGTTTGGCAAACACTGCCCTTATATTGCCTGTTTTTTTATTGATACTTAATAAAGAAGCACGTTGACAAAAATGTTAAATCCGTGTTGTAAACATTTCAGTCCTTTCTGATTAATACCATCTGCAATTGGGAGCATAGCATGTGTATTTCCAGGAAGGTAAGAGTCATTTGCAGGAGTAGAGAATCATGACGTATGCTCACATTTATGTATTACATGTGTTCCTACTGCTGCATGGGTTGACTAAGCACTTAAATAGAAAACATAATAAAGCATGTCAAGATATATTGTATATGAATGCATTAACATCTCTTGATCACTTTCAAATCGTGAAATCTCTGTCATATTGGGCAATATGACAGGGCAGCGTGAAAATTTGGGTTGAATTGTAATTAAAAGTAGTTAGAAGTAATCAAGGGGTATTGCACTGATGTTTTGTATTTTATGTGTTTTGATTTTGTGGTAATATTTGGAATGTCGTGCTAAATTGGATTTAGGAACATATATGTATATATATATACACATACATAAAACATAGATGTATATATAACATACATAGAACACAGAGTCACACACACATATC
Organism: Eulacestoma nigropectus; assembly: GCA_013397775.1. NCBI lineage: Eukaryota > Metazoa > Chordata > Aves > Passeriformes > Eulacestoma > Eulacestoma nigropectus. The sequence continues at coordinate 36,867 of VZTE01002332.1, forward strand.
ACTTTGCAATGGATGACGTTGGAAGTAAGTTTAAATTTAAACTCCTTTAAGTAGGTTAAGATATTCCAGTTATCTGGAATATCTGTGACTGACCTATATTTGTGAGGAAAAAATTTTTCTGAAAATGCTTTTCTGACTTTAAAAGGATCATTAGTGGAACATATCTGGCAGTCTAATTTCCATTTTAGATAACTCAGAATTATTAATTAACGTATTATACCCAGGCAAACTTCTAATTTCTGCAGAGAAGTGTCTAGGCCTTCACAGCTTGAAAGGCAATAGCCAAAACCAACTATGTAACAAGGGATAACTGTACGGGATGAAAGGGATTTGCTCTCCTATGGATTTCCTACTGTGCTATTTCAAATCTCTTGACAGGGTTACAGGGCTGGCCTCATTTCTTTCTCTCTAATCTCTTTTTGGTGTTGGTCCTTTCCCATGTAGTGTCTCACAGTGGCATTTCAGGATTCTATCATATATTTGTATATATGAAAACATCAGGTTGGCTGTACAAAACCCTGTGAAACTACACTTGTTTTTTCAGAGATAGTGTCCCACACCTCTCTCTGCAGTGACACACAGGCCAGACGTGTTCAGCTACCAGTGTGCATCAGCCAGCTACTCGCATCACCAGATCAGCCAACAGCTTGTGCAATAGCTTTAATGCCACAGTTGATGGACCTGACATTAGCATTCTTAATGGTTCCAAGCTAGGCTCTGTTTCACAACACGTCTGAATTCCTCACCAGGTTTCGCAGAGTGCCACTGCAGGGTAAAAATTTTCAGACTAAAGTGCTCTTTGACAAAGGAAGCTGGAGATGTGGAAAAAAGTGAGGATTTTTTAAAATAAAAGTTGTGCAGGAGTTAAATTAAATATTGCTGAATTGGAACTGTGACATATCTTTGCAAGAGACATTTGGTTTTTGTACTCTTCTTCTGGGGTGCTTATTTAAATAGAAAAATGTCATCAAAATACTGCATGATACTCATAACCTTCAGTGACTGTTAAAAACATTGATTTTGAGCTTTGATCTTTTGTGGAGAATTAGTCCATCTGGGAACTGTGGGTTTGACTGTTTCACTTCTTAACTCTTTGTGTGATCTCTGCAGTGATGAGGCCGCTGTCAAAATGTACTGCAGTTAGCTGCTCTTCTGTTCAGTTCTGTCAGTCCTAGAAAGGGGTGGCTGGCTTGCCCTGTTTCCTAGCTGGCTCATACTAATACTGTTTCCATCATCTACATTGGATGGTTGATTTATGAGTTTTGGATTTCAGTTACCTGATTGGTTTTTTTTTTCAAATGAACACTAGCTAACTGCAGTATCTCTCTTGTCCACCTGTCTTTAGGTCTTAGGAGTAGGCAGGCTGTCTACTGCTTGTCTGTCTATCTATGCTTGGAGCATGGACCGGAACATTTTTTGTTTGTAACCATCTCTTTTACTTTTTTATTTGTGACTTTGTGACTGCAGTCTTGATGGTAATCTCTGTAGCTTTCAAATATTTTGGGCTCAACCGTATTCTCCCTTGAAATCCAGTAATAAAATTCCCTTTGCTTTCAGCTAGGGATAAAAGACAAAAAAACCAAAAAATCCCCGAACAAACCAACACTTCTTCCTATATAAAACCAATAATAATAACCACTTCTGCCTTCTAATATGATCTTTCTTACTCAGTTTTAATTCATCCCAGTTGCCCATTCTGTATTAGCATGCAAGCATACACCCGTTTGGTCTGACTACCTACTTTCTACACTGTTTAGATGGGACTTGACTGGTTCAAGCTGTTGGTTTTATTGTTTCATTTGCTTCATTGTTTCTCCCTGCATCTGTTCTTACTCTAAGTAATCTTTTGTTAGCTTCATCTGCTAAGGATGTGTACTCTTGAACTGTGTGGTCATCTACCTTGTCAAAATTCTCCAGTTCTTTTGTTTTGTTTTCAATCCTTTTTTATTTCTTTGAAGTTCATCCTGCTTGCAAAAACTCGTCCTGTTTCAAAGTCACCAACTTTACACCTCCATTTTTTAAGGGTCTTCACTGAACTTACACTATCACTTCAACTTTCGCTTACCCCATGATTCAATGTTTGATGCTGTTTTGAGAAGTACTTCAGGTGACTTCACTGAGGAAATCAGAATCAGATCACTGGTATTTAGTTCTGAAGGCAGGAGAACTATCACTAATGAATCAGTGTAGGATCTCTCACAGAAGGGTTCATGGGCTGTTAAAGTGGATACTTTGTCAGACCACTGGGGAAATCACATAAGAAAATTTTTGAAGGTTTTGACATAAAAGATTTTTTAAAAATTATTTTTAGCTATTAGACATTAGCAAAATATATATAAAAACAGTCTATTAGTGGTAACACTAAAGCAAACTTGTCATTAGAATAATCTAATATGCACAATTTTTTTCAGTGTCATAAAAAATAACGTAACTAATATGCAGTTGCTGCGAGAATGTATGTTTCACGTATATTTTTATTCTTAAGTACAGAAAGAAAAAAAATGAATTAATGGAGAATCTCTTATTTACTGTGAAATAGTATTTACTTATTTACATTCCTGATCTAAAAAGTTCTAAATGTCTGCACAATTATTATGAAGCTTTACTTCAGTACCACATACCTTTTTTTAATCCTCCCTTGCAGACTTGTAATTTCCAGGATTGTTTCTGACATCATCGTATAATGATTTAGGAACTACTTATTTCAGGAGGCAACTGTTATCAGCAGACATTAGAAAATATTAAAATGGTTGACAAGTTATTGAATGACATGGTAAGAAGTATTTTAATCTTCCTTTAGGCATCAAAGCTTTGTCATAAAGTAATTAACATCTCTCAGCCTCTTCTGTATATTGTAGATTTTTCATATACCAACAGTATAACCAACAGTACTATATTTGCTTTTATTATGACTTCCTCTTAAACACATTTACATTAGCGTGATTCAACACATAGCTTTGTGATATGTTATCTTTTTCTCTACCTGTGTAGTCTTTATGATACAAGTCCTTTGAGACTTACAGGGCAGTGGGTCATTTAAAAAACATAATCTCTACTTTTTGCTGTATTGGGAAGGGAGTGGGGGTGAAGAGAAAGCCTTAATCTCTTGTCCGTATTCTGGTAAAGCATCTTGTGTCTTTAAGACCAGAGACTGCAGTGGAAAGTGGGCAAAATAGAGCTGGTCAAAAGTAACCTCTTCCAAAATGCACCTATTATGGGCATCCTGAACACCTCCTCTTTCCAACTGCACTTCCACACCTGTTGGGCATTTTGCTTGCTGTTGTAAACATCCACAATTACAGTCCTGGATTTATTCTGCAGCTTTGAGGTCAGACAACAAGCAGAGCCAGTACCAAAAGAAGGCTAAAGTACAGAGCACTACAGAGTACATGTCCTATTCTATACTTGTTCTTTGTTGATTTGTGCATTAGAGTGCAATCAGCAAACCCTTAAGAAGGGATTTGTGTACAGTTACTAACAGCTGTTTTGTGTATGGACAGGGTCAAGCAGTTGCACTGTCTGTAACTGTCAGCTCTGTTCATTCTGTGGGCTCTCTTCAGTGTCTTTGAATAATACGACATATTACAGTAGTTGCAATTGACTTTTACTATTTTCTTACCAGTGAACAGCTTGCTTTGGGGCTTAACATATTGTCTCTCCTTTCTCATTTGTTTTGGAGCAGAAAAAGAAATACTCAGAATACTCAATAACTCAATTAAGTACAACTTTTGTTTTTCCAGGGCATAAAATTCTGCTGTTTGCAATCTTTTATAATATGTATGTGGAAACAGCATCATTACTCTTAAGATCGTACAATCTTAATTTGATGTACAACCTTAAGCTAACCAGAACTGGAAAGACATTCAAAGCAGAAAATAGACCCACCAGAGAGTTTTTAGGCAGGAGGAAATTAGATGAAAGTTGAGGTGAGTTTCTGAGTATTTTGGTAGCTATAGAAGCCCAAAAAAAAAAAAACCAGAAGGCATCTTGTTCAGAATTCAAAGAACAGCAGTGCATGATCTTTACCTGTCTCTTTCATTTTAACAAAAGATATTCCAAACCCCTCTCTTACAAGGCAGACCAAAATATGACATTGGCAAAAAAAGAAAATTAAAATAGGAAAATAACCCACATCAAACGAAAGAAAAAAAGATAGCACAGTCTTCAACACTGTACTAATTTGGCGTCTTATCTGTAATTTTAGCCCCCTTATGATTCTTCTACTCTTCTGTTCAGAGTAGGCATGTTTCAGTTCCACTTCACTGTTTTACTTTTTTCTTTTTTTATTTTGCCTTTTCTCCCATTTACTCCTACTTTCTCTCAAAAACCCCTTGATTTAGATCCTGTTACAACTTCAGGTTTTTGAGTTAATACTTTAATTTATTTCTGCAGTTTAACTCCGTGTTTTATATGATTGGCATTCACAATATTGTGACTTTTTCCCAAAACGTTTTGTTTTGGTTTTTTTTTTGCATTTAAATGATGTTACATTAAAACAGAAGATGTACGCACAACGAGACAATCATGTAATGCAAGAATTTATTAGTTATGTGCCCTTATGATATGTCTTTCAAAGCACTCTGTTGCTCACAAAATTGGCATACTATCATTTCTAAGGTCCTGATCCAGCAATGGGGTTTGTATGAATCAGTTTGGAATGCTACCTGAATTCCCAACCATGGAATCATGCCTCCATTTTTCAGCACGCACAGATTATTTTTAATCATTACCATGCAAAGCTTCCAGCAACAAACTTGATTTTTAGGATTAGTAAATGAAAATTAGTAGGATTTGGTCCTTTGTTCCTAAATCTTTAGAATTTCTTTGGCTTCTCTTGAAAAATTGATTGCTTGATTAAATTGTTAATTACAATAATTAAACAGAGGAATATTATCTTGTGTTCCTAATCAGTCTGTCCATCAAGTGCAAATTTCTTAAATCTCCTATCAATCTATTGTTTAATCAGTTTCTTAGTGACATATTGTATAGCTGGTTTCTCATTGCAAAAATAATTTTCAAAGTTGAACAAGAAAATGGCTAAGATTCTCCGTCTCTTCTTAAGTTGCTCCTTTACAACTCTGACAGTATTAAAGCTCTCAAATGCCAACACTGACAGAAGACACTGTAGCTTAAATGAACCTGCAGAGTGAAAATCTTATTATCTGTAAAGACAACTCTTGCAAGTTGTAAAGCACAATGGGAGAAAAGTAACCAGGCTCTGTGTTCATGTGTGAACATGGTTTCCTCAAGGCAAACACTTTCATCTTTTCAGGACAATTGACCAGAAATGACATCATTCACCAGCTGCATCAAATGTCTGCATGGAGACCAAAAAAAGTGGTGCAGGAGGACAGTTGTCAGGTCTAGCAGGCAATCTTTTTGGTGCAAGGGGAAACTGACTGCGATCAGTTTAGTCCTAATGCAGTCATGTTTTCACTTATCAGTGCACAGACAACCAGGGCAACAGGACATGCACTTTTTCCTCTCTTTATCTCCATCTGGCTTCATTCATCTGGAAAAGGACCAGATGTTCCACCAGTGAAGGAGAACTAAGTCCTCACAGCTTTGTTAGAAGACTTCTGTATACTTCTGGACATTTTGGGGGCAAACTTCTTTTAGTGACATGAAATAAATATGAAGTTCCATACTTGATATGAGAAATGTGTACCTGACACTGCTTGGGTCACCAAAAATTACTTGAATTTGCTATATAGGATCTTAAGTAATGCATTTCAGCATGATTTCCTGACCATGAGTTCATTACAGTGTAATATTTGGACAGGTGCTTGAGTTTAGTCTGTGTTTATTTTCTCATCTGTGATATGTCTGTGATTATACCTAACTGACACACACTGACTTGGGAACCTGGTTGTATCCATGGCTGTCTCCCAGACCTTGAAAAAGTACCATGAAGCTAAATTCAAAAAAGGCACTTAGGGTTTTAGAGATTAGTGTTGCATTTCCTAGGATTTATGCACCCAACTTTCCAGGAGTAAAATTCAAGTCCTCTTTGGAAGTAGCCTGTGTACAGCACAGAACACCATTTCAGTACCAGGTAGATGGTTCAGTGGCTGTGCAGCATGAAGAGTAAGCCTGGGGGTAGTATTTAATCCCCAGCAGCACAGTTCCTAGACTTGACAAGTCCAAGCTTGAACAGTGGAGAACAGAACTCAGACTTGGAAAACCCATGTTTTATCACCAGTCTATGACTGGCTGGCAGAATAGCCCTCCACCCCAGCACTGTTTATCGGCAAAACTTTGTATAGCACTTTTGAGTTTTCACGGAAAACACTTTGACAACTAAATGAAAGCTGCTGACTGAGAGGACCTAAGTGAAAAGTTGGAAGTGTGTTCCAGTTGTGAGAACGTGCAGGAGCTCAACACATGACTGTGACTCTTCAGAAAGCCAGGCCCTGGAAGGGGGACATTGTGGAGTACATTTTATGTGTGTAACCAGATCATGCCACAGCAGCATGAGGCAACAGTGAGTTCAGTCCAACTGTGGCACACAGTGGGCTGTGAAGAGTGCATGGCAGGAAGCTGGGGAAAGAGGCTGTCCCACTCAAACTGGGCAGTCTTCCTCCTTGGGTTGTTACAGGCACAATCTGAAAATGTGTCTGCCCTTGCTGAACTGAAACCATGGCCTCATTCTGCATTTGTAATCTGAGAGCTGTACTCTAGATAAGAAATGCTTCCTGTCTGCAGCAGCTAGGCACCAGACTGAGACCACTACATGCTGTTTCTCAGCCATGCACAGGACTCAAATGAAGAAAAGTTGCACTTAAGATCTGAAGGTCCAGTCACCTAGCAACTATGGTTTCAAACTAAAGGTTTCAAACTAAAGATTTCAAACTAGCTTGGATTGTATATCCCCACAATCTTGATGTATTTAGTACTGCAGCTTAAAAAAAAGATATTCAGATTAATTCTTGTGGGAGAAAGGAACCATGTCTTGCATACAGCAAATGCAAATAAATTTTGGACAACAGATTTCTGCACTGTGCACTAATTGCACAACATAGCATTATACTAACTAATAGGAAAAAGGGAGAAAGCTGCATATGGGTTGATACAGAATAGCTTCAGAGGCTGATAGATAGCAGCTATTCAATATGCTTGGGAGCAATTGCAATGTCCAAAAAACCCAAACCCATAGCAAACTACCCAGTGTACAGAAGTGTGTACTATTACACTTCCAGTGTACTGAAGAACTGAGGGCTTATTTGTTCTGTGACGGCTTAAAATACACTGCAAAAGAATGCAACAGCTAAATGAGGAAAAATATAAATAACTGCCTTGGTTCCAGCTAGGAGAGGGTTAATATTTGTGGTAGCCACAAGACGCTTGGCTCGACCCGGAGATTATCCTATACCACCTCCCATCGTTGCCAGGGGCGGGAGAAGGGCTCCCTCCCCGTGCTCAGGGTATTGCTGGTGGTGAACAATTGCGTGTGAATCATTTACCTCTCCTGTGCACTCTGTCATTGATATTGCTGCTGTTACCTTGCTTATTTCATTGCTGTTTCTGGTAAATTGTTCTTATCTCCACCAAAGATCTTTGCCTTTTGTGCCTCCAGTTCTCCTCTCCAGCTGCTGCAGGAGGACAAGGAGGGGGAGGAAGGAGTGAGTGAGAGAGTTGCACGTGGTTTGGAGTGGTTTTGCATGGTTTGGAGTGTTTTGGTGAGAGCACTTAATTGAGCATTCCTAAACCATGTCAGTAACATCTTCTCATATGTGGGATGTGACATGTAAGAGATTGGCAAGAATATTTTGACATTTTTCTGGGTAGCTCATTGTGTCATCTTTCCACAGATGGAAGTGACTGAGACCATATTACTGTGTTGGGTATGTGCTGTGCTGTGAACCTGTTACACACTTCGGAGTGCAGTACACAATAAGAGCACGAGAAAGCTACAGCTGAGATTTCACATCCGTCATGTCTTCTCTGAGAGGCATTCATAGCCTCTCATACACTGAAAAACTGTGGAAAGTCAGTTCTCCTGTCTACCCAGAAATTAATATGGATGACTGGGAAATTATTTTTCCTTCACAGGTAATATTCTTCAGATATTCTCTTCTGAATAGCCCCATTTCTGTGGGCTTTGGAGAGAGTTTGTTACTTTATGTAGAAGTAACCTCTAGTTAAATCTATCTTAAGTTTAGTTTGATATATGGGAAGAATGTTGATACTAACATCAGTTGGGCTTGTGCATACAAATATGAGACCAAGAGAAATAATTAATATTGACAATACATGTTGTCAGTAACACAGATGTGTATCAGTAGGTACACATTATGGAAAAAAACAGGCATCAGGTGGAGACAAATAATACAATTTTCTCAATTTTTTTTTAAAACTATCTGAAGTGCAACAGCCTAGTGCTTACCACTGGCAAATTTCAAACAGTACTGTTGCAGTTTTGCCAAGCGTTTGTAAAAGAATACTGCTATGTGTTTTGGTCTTTTTTCTTTTTTTCTCAGTACAGCTTTTATGAAGTCATTCATTATTTGGAAAGGTTTGAAGTGATTTAGAAGTTATGCTTAAAGGTATTTCAGCCTGTATTTTCCATCCAGCCCTTTATTTCTTTTTTCTAAAATTTCATATATCAGTGCTCTATTGTAGGTTACCTATCTTTGTATGGTATTTTTCCTATTCCCTAAAATTTGCTTTCTTTCTTCATTAAAAAAAGCAGAAAAGAACAGAAGTTCTTGTGCATAAGTCCTCCTTTCTGTCTTTCTAACAAGGAAACAACAAAACCAAACCAAACCAAGCACAACAAAAACAAAAACAAACAAACAAGCAACAACAGAACAAAAACACAACCAAAAAAACAAAAAAAACCCCAAACCCAGAAGTCTTGGTACATCAAAATAAAGATTTAATTTATTGATATTGGGAAAGGTATAAATGATAGAATTGTGAGTTCCTTTCAGAAATTCCCTAAGAAAGGCACAGAAGTTGAGAATCTCAAAAATAGGAGCCTGAAATTAATGTCATAGATTCATGTCACATACTTGAGTGAGGGTATTGATGAGGAGAAAGCTGCCACTCTGCAACTTCATCAAAAGAAATATTTGGTATTTTGCATAATCATAGTTGCATTTATCAGAATTTTTTAAAGTTTCAGTACTACATAAGGCTTAGGATTCCAAATTTGTGGTTCAATGAGCTCTACTTCTGCTATTCCATCATAATTCTCTGCTACTTAATCTGAGAGGTAAATGCTTTGGACAAGATAAACAGCCAACAGGCTATAATGTGGGAGGGAGGTGCACTATCTTTTCTCCCAGAGCATGCTTCCAAGCTAAACTGGCATATCCTTTGGAGAAAGATGAAACAAATGAAATTTCTAAGACTAGGGTGTTTGATGGCTCTCAATGACTCTGCTTTTGTAGAGGGAATTTTTTTACAAACGTGTATGGCATGTATTTATTTATAAACAGTGTTTATAAATTGTGTCTTTTACTTTGGTCAAACAGGTATGCAAACAAAGGGAGAGACGCAGAATGGATTCCTGCAATTACACATTGTGCATGTACACTTCAGAAAAACTGGCTGTGGTTAGTGGACTTAGCATCCTAGATATTGTAAAAATTTCTCTTTACTTGTATAGTTATAGACATCTCGGTGCTACTGTCTTTTCCTCAACAGTAACATCTGTACTCATTATCACTGAAATAACTGCTCACTGATCTCCTTTTAGAGTATGCTCTAGATTCAGGAGGTTACAAATGAACACAGAAACTATGGTGAACAGCACAGTGGAACAGCATTTCCTCAGCCAGCTGGAACCAAAACTTTACTAAAATAATAGAGGGATGTTTATTCAAAATGAGAATACGTTTATTTGGAGAAAATTGTTTAACTGCCTCCTCTGGTAGGAGGGTGTTCTTTTTGGGACACTGTCAGGAACTAAGAAGTTCTTTTTCCTGTGTTACACTACTCATCACTACTTCAGCAATCAGAGGGAGCAGATTTAGTAATTAAGTATGCTCAAAATGTTTCGAAGTGAGTTGACTAAATGAATTACTAAACTTAACAAAACCGTGTCAGAATCAAGAGCTGGTTGTGCATTCTCCTCTGTACAGTCTAGCACTGTAAATAAAGCACTGCTGTAATGGTAATATTTTCCATAACAGAAGAAACTATTTTTGTTTAAACTCTTGTTCATGATACCAACAATTTTCATAAAGAGGACAGTCTTGCCTTGCTCTTCAAGAGTTTTAATCATAGAAGCACTGACTCATTTTTGTAAGCTGTTCGCAACTCCTTCTTTAGAGACATTCCTCACAATAGACATTCATATTTTAAAGTAATGCATTGCATTGCCGTATCTCAAAGTATTTTGACAGAATGAGTAAATATTACATTATCTTAACAGGAACGACAATAGTGGCACAGAAATGACTTGCAGTAAAATTCAATTAATGGAGAAAACTGGAAGTAGAGTTTAGACCCACCATACCTCTCATCAGGTATCTAAGGATTAAGATATACAGAAATTGTATTGATATCTTCTTTTCCTGCAAATTTCAAATTTCATATGGAAATGCTGGCCATATCCCCTACATATTCCACTCTACTTCATGGGTCGTCATGAGAACTCATGCTTCTGAGAATAAATCAAATATTGATATTAGCCACTAAATTATAATTCTGGGAGTGGCAACCATTGAAGTCCTACTCACACCACAAGTCCACCTTTTAGAAAGCACAGGGAAATTCTGAGGGAGTCTCCTGAAGTTTCCTTCCTTTATTTTTTAGTCTGTGATTATGTATGATTGTTTATCATTTAGTCTACTTCAGTTGGGCACTTCAGTCACCATCTATATGAATACCACTTTGTAAAAAAGTTTTCTGTGATCCAGAAGCCACTTACACCTTTGTGAAATAGCCATATTTTTCTGAGAAAATTTTGTAGTACAAACAGAAAACTACTCTCCAATGAAAAACAGCTTTAAGTTTGAACCATCTACTATGCAACTGTTAACCTGATAACAGAATTAGTCTGCTGAGTAAGCAGAGTCCTCTCAAAAGGCAAATAATAATATGTAGAAGAATTTTTCACCATTTATTTGAGAAAGAGAAAGTGCACCCATGAATGCACACATGAGCGTTCTTGCTTTGAAAGAAAAAGAAGTAGAGAATAAATCCTATCTGGAATAGAGAAAAAAGTTTCAAAAGACTCTTCAAAGAGTCTCTCAACTAATCCTGTGGGAGACTCAAGAAGAGGGAGATGAATCTGGGGAATAAAAAGGAGATCTTTAATTAAACTCCTCAAGCTCTGTGTATACATGTGCATGTTACATATGTCTGCTGCTAGAATTACTTGCTCACTCCTTGATGGGTGTTGCTGTATTGCACAGTTTGAGTTCCCTTCCAAAAGTAAGTTGAGACCCAAGAAATGCAATGGAGAAATAAACAGGAGAGAGAGAGACAGACATTTGGTGGAAATACCTGCTGGAGGTTCCAGCCCCTCTTCACTGACTAGGCAGCCCACAAGGATTAGCTATACTGGAAGTCTGCCTTTGGTAATGCCGTCAAAAAATTAACCATGCCAGAATTCATCCACTGACAGGGAGTGTAACCTACTAAGGACTAGAGAATCTTAAAGTTCAGGGTGTTCATACTGAAATGCTGCAATAGGCAGAATGCATGATACAGGATTCACTGACAGCAGTAAAAAACCAAAAAAATTTAGAAACATGGTTTCATGACCCTGATACATTTTTTTTTTTAATCCTGGCTGACCTGTAATCTCATTATGGATTAAAAGAGTAATATTATTTGAAAGTTTGCAGCATAAAATTGTTTTTGAATCATTTTGTGTTGCATCAATCAAATTGATTTTTCGGTAGTTTTATAAATAGAAGGTGATGGTGAAACTTGAAGAGCACTCTTTTCCTACTAAGCAGTAGTATAGTAAATAATGTAGGAATGACCTAAAATGAAAGTCCTTGATATTTCAGCAGTTCTGAATGTCTTAGTACCTCTTCAATGTTCCTTAGTTTTAACAGCAAGTCTCACAATCTTTCCTGGAATTATGGGACACAATGCATGAAATATATATATGTGTGTGTATATTTATATATATATATATATGTATATATATGTATGTATGTGTGCAGATATAGAGGTATGTATTAGAATGAAATGACAGAAAAATGGCACACATTTGAGAAACCTAGAGAGAAAGACTAGTATTTAGTTGCAATTGGGGGAAAAATAGTAATTAAGTAGAAATGGGTTGTGGAGGAAAGGAACTCTTACCTCAGGAGACAATCTGCCCTACTTTCTTTTCTCACATTTTGAAATCTATGAATCTTTTACTTGCTTTATCACTTTCCTGATTCCCTGCAGGCCAGAGCTGCCAGCTAAGCCTCTGTTTTATCTTAAACTGTTCAAAGCATGTTGGAAAATGACTTACCCTGCTGAGCCTGAAAGTAGCAGCAACCCACCTACTGGTTACCCCTAGTTCAGGTGATCACCGTTGCTTGAGTGAAATCATGATAGGCCCAGAACAGTTGGCAGATTGGAACAATATATGGTCTTTTACTGCTTCCAGTTGGAATCCAGAAACAGAGTTGACTTATTTTTTTACTGTCTGTAGAGGTAGTTGTTTATGTCTTGAGCCACTCTGATATCAGCACATAAAGATAGTTTTTCACCCTGTGTTACTAACAGCTGTTTTGTGTATGGACAGGGTCAAGCAGTTGCACTGTCTGTAACTGTCAGCTCTGTTTATTCTGTGGGCTCTCTTCACTGTCTTTGAATACAACCTTTAAAAATCCTTTCTATTTTTATTCCATTGGACTTTAAGAATTAGCTTTAAAATACACTGTTGTCACTGCACTTCGGCATGATAAAATGCAGAGATACAGTGAGTGTGGCCACATTCATGTTTCTAAAAATAGGATTCCACTGTAATTTCTACAGTAATTTCATTTTAGTAGATGTTAACTTGTGATAAAAAATAGATACACCTCAAACAGTTCTCTGTGATCAAGCAAAATAAAGCAGAATAGGAATTGCAGACTGTTTATGCCCAGGCTGTATCATGAAATAATATGCTGCTGTACTGCATTTCATCTTCAAAGTTTTACTATCTGTATAATCATCAGAAGTGGCATGTAACTAAGTGGTATATGAGGCTGTTAGGTTAAAATTCATCTGAATGCACCTGAACCTGAATTTTGCCATTCTCGGGAGGAATCTATAACACCATTCTTCACTGCTTTTAGCCTTTGTGAGATAATTGCTTCTTTTTTGATAACTAAGGGGAAAAGTACCACTAATGCTAGGCAGAGCTCCTTTTATTGTGACAGGTTATCTTTGGATTTTGTGCTGGTGAGAATGTTTGCAGGGAATTTATTGTTGATGTCCTGTTAACTAATAACAACCGGGTTTGAAAGTAAAAGTTAGAGGAATTATGAATCCATGAAGGTCTGGAAAACTGACCCAGACTGAGTTTTTCAGTTCTTCCCGCTATTCTGAGGTCACCAGAGGTGAGATGTATATTATCTTTAGAATCAGAAATTCTTACACACATCAGAAATTTCCTTCTTATTTTTGCAGGGTGAAACATTTCTCAAGGTCTCTCCAGAAACATCAGGGATGCCATTTTGGGCCTTGTTTACCATATTAACATATTGGTTTACCATAAACCTTTAACCCCAGTCCTGTTACGAAGCATTCTCTGCAGCAATGTCAATGGCTTTATTTTTCTTAAAATTTGATTATGCTGTTGGCACACTTTGACTCATTATACTGTGCAAACAAAAGAAATGGTCTCCTCTCTAATTTACGCGAGTAGATCATGCAACAGTAGAGATGTACTACCTTGAAATGTATACATTGCATTAGGAAACAAAAGTCAGTTATATGGTCTTTTTGAACTATTTTAGATGCATAGGAACTTAAATTGTTTTACTTGCTGTAATGTCTTTCTTTGCTCTTATTATGCTCACTCTTGGCCAATTTAAATGACAGCTCATTTCTGAATTTTTGGAATTCGTGAGTCCCATAAATCCTTATCATGATTCTGTGGTAGGCTCTAGGGTATATAAGGATACTGAGACTGAAAATACATTGGGTGAAAAGGCATTATTTCCTCTTTACTAAATACACATTGCACTGCAGAAATAACAGTCTGAAGACATGTTTCAGAGATGTGATGAGAAACTTGGACAGAATTGCCTTAGATGGGGAGGTTTTGTACAAACCACTGTTCAGTTATTTATGTTAGTTAAGTAACTTTATCACATATTGTTAAAACATTTAAAAAACCCAGAAGGGCGGTTGAGTCATTTTTGTGTCCTTCATAAAAACACTGCTTATAGAAGTAGTTCCAAAGTTATTCATAGTCGCTGATTATTGCATAGTGGTGGGCCTTTGGTTGTGCTGAGGGCCATCATTTGAAAGGACTCAACACCTTCTGAGAGGTCTGCTGCAAGATAGCATCAACAATATTTTGGACGCTTTCTCAAAAAGTTGCTATGGTTGCTAACAGTAGATAAGGGAAGAGAAGCAGATTTTCCAAGTGCAAACTACACAATATGAAAGCTTGAAGTACCTAGGCACACATTTTTATTCAGTCACAGGTTTGCAGTGCCTTTCTTCTCCACTGTAAAAAAAGGGACAATAATATCCGTACTTTACAAAGGCATAGAAAAACGGTTTTAGTTTTCAGGATATTTTGAACCAATACTGATGATATTGCTCTCCTTATTAGATGGACACATCTGCCAATGGGCTGATGAAAGAAATGATGATGAAAGATGACAAGCTACAGATCATCATAAAAGAAATTAACTTCAGCAGATGTAAAATTCTGTATTACGCAATATTGCTTGTCCGGATTTGTGGTAGCTGCTGTAATTGTTTCACTGCAGGAGCGGGTATCAGTTACAGGGCTAGCAAGGCACAGTTTGCAAACAGTTTTTTTTAAATATATATTTTGCTGAGCAGAAATGTAAAATACAAATCTGTATTTTAAAATATTCATTTATTTTTCTTTCTTTCTTACAGCTTGTGGCCAATGCAATCCTTTTTGTCAGTGTAAATTTGTATGGGGTCTTCGTGAGGATTTTGACAGAAAGGGCTCAGAGGAAGGCATTCCTTCAGGCCAGGAACTGCATTGAGGACAGGCTGAGACTGGAGGATGAAAACGAAAAACAGGTCAGTTTCTAAGCCTTATTTATTTTTCTATTTCTCCTGAGATGACTGTAGGTATGTGAACCACAGGTTAGGACATTGTTGCCAGATGTATGCTAGGGCATGTACACGTTTCCATTGCGAAAGAAGTGCTGCCTTCCCCCATCTGCTTCAGCTCTTCCTCCCCAGTGCATGCACGCTCTTCATCTGCAGTGCTCAGAGAAGGTGCAGGCTGACTCCACAGCTACTGTCAGCTCCAGTGCCAGAGGGCATCTCTTTTAGGGCTGAGTCAAAGCTAACGTACTACTGTAATATAAGATTGTGGTTATTTATCTGCATGGATGTTTTTGGGTGGGTGTTAGATGCACTGTAAATACTTTTCTTCTGGCTGAGTGTGCTATAACCTGTTTGCCTTCACGATGCTTATTAAAAAAAGGCAACATTTTGGGCACAAGGAGCTGCACTGATAACTGCATAAGTATAATTGATAACAAGAATGTATATATTATATTTTTGTACAAATAATAAGAATAACTGTGCTAGCAATCAATACCTCTTCTCAAAAATCACCTCAGTTATTTGATAATTTATTTCACACAGTTTTATCAATCAGGCTTCCAAGCATTTTTGGAAACAATAGAAAAAAAAGTGCTATATTGTGGACCTTGCTGTTGTTACAGATCTGAGGCTTAAACCTGCTATGATCGGTTGGTCTGTAAGGTTTGACCTAGCTTTTTATTTCTGTATAGGTGATAATAGAGGGTGACACTGGAATACCTACATTGACCTCTGTGGCAGGGTGGTTACTTATGCCAAACAAGATGTCAGGGTCCTCAAAGCTTGTGTACCTCACACAATTTTACCTCCCCTCATTTGCAATTTCTCTAGCGAGGCTATTCCTATGTGTGGAGTAACGCAGGTCCTTAAGTACTTTGTGTTATGAATTAAGTGAATGTGTTTTTGTAAGCTGAACCCTGTAATGAGTAGACATCTCTTTGAACACTGCATGTCTTTGCTGGCTGTGTAAAAATGGTATTTGGATCAAAACCTTCAGATTTAATTCTAGTCTTTTGTAATCCAAAGCTGCAGATTTTTTAAAGGCATAAATGTGTGATAAGTGAATTTCCATGGGATTTAAACAAGCCTGTCATTTGTGCCTTTGAAAAACTACTTCTGGGATCCAGCAAGAGAAGAAAATTGATTTTTGTGTTTCTCTTGTTAACACATTAGCAATCTGTCTTATTTTACATACCATCCATGCATACAGAAACACAACAAAAGCAGTAACATTATACATAAATGCCATTATTGTAGATAGTATACCTAGATAATCCTGCAAATGTTTTTCCAATGCAGCGTACAGGTCAGAGAAGAGAATAAACTTTTCTCCTACACTTGTGAGATCAACTTTATGCATTACAGTGTAAAACTCAATGCAGTAGTGAAATATGCTAATTAGCTGTCAGAAGTACCACCAAAATACTGTCTGTGGCTGCTCTCACACTAGAACCAGAGTGAGAATTAAGACACAATTACAGGCTGCAAAATTATTCTGCAGTTGCTGTAGCATAACATAAACCCTGAGTTTCCAGCTGGCAACACTCAAGAGGGCTTTGAGAGAAGAAACGCTGCTGGCCTAGTTCAATTTTTGTGATCAGTCCTGTATTTTTGTTTTCTGAAGTATCGACATTACATGTTAAAAAGGACTGAATGTTTCCATCAGACTTTCTTGTCTTATCCAAACGCTCTGCCCTAAAAAACATAGCCCTTTAACACTGAGAATTGTAATCCAAAATGCTAAAACCTTTTCCTGATATTTCTGTGCAAGTTTCTAGCTGGAAAGGAAAAAATATGCTCTTGACTTTTGAATATACACAGCTTTCTGGAGTTGAAGTGTTGACTGTGTGAGACAGATACCACAGCTGAAACTTTAAGTGAGATTTTTTTCCTCTGTGTCCTACTTACAGTGGATTCTCCTCATGGGATGTATTTGTATTAATACTCCCACATGGTAATTTTGATAAAACTATTTTTATGAGCAAGAGTAAATATCTCATGTTGTCACATTTTTGGACTCATGCAAGTAGGCTTGAAAAGTGTTGCTGGGGAGAAGGGGAGCAGACAGGTTCTGTTTATTTAAAATTCAGTATAATGCTCACCCTGTTATCTGTTCTCTGTGGTCACAATGAATAACTGACCTTGATGGTGGTATCATCCATTTGTTGTGTTGCTGAATGTTAGACTGTAATTCCACCAGAAGCAAAGGCCAAATAAGTTTTAGATAATGAGCAAATAATTATAATCATTCACTTGAGATGAGCTTCTTCTCTTGTTATCTATAAATCTCAGCAGCAGGCCATCCTCTGCAGAGCAAACAGCTAAAAATAATTATTGTGAGGAGGGTCCTGTTCCCTTGAATTGTCTTTTTTCTGTTCATGCTCAGTCAGAGCATGTGAGCACTTCCCCTCACTCCCACTGCACTCTCTCTCTCTGTCCGCTTCCTTAATTCCAGATCATCCTTTGCCCATACAGCAAAAAAAGCATTGTCACCCAGCTCCCTGAAGGACTCCTGGTGTTAAGACATACTAACTGATCTTCCAGGCAGTACTTCACCCCTTCCTAACTAAGAAAGAAAGGAGCAAGCAGGGATGGGGAATGGGGGATGTATTCAGCACAGAAAAAGAAGGAGTGTGCTGCTGATTGAACTGATTGCCATCTCACTAAGAGGGGATATGAATAAAGAAGATGTGGCTCTCCATGTATTAATTCTAGGCATAGTGGCTCCTGAAGTGGAGCTGTGCTCCTGAAGTGGAGCTGTTCTTCAGGGGAGAGATACCATTGTTCTTCTGAGGCCACCTTAACTGGAAAAAGCAACTGGACCACTGTCTTTAAAGACCTGTAGGCTCCCGCTTTCCAGATGTCATCTTTCAGCAATGGTATAGTTGTGTTGTCCCCACAGTTTTGTGGTCATCACTCTAACTGTGTATTAAGTAATATTCTAATTATTATAAACAAAACTTCTTTTATTTGTCATAGACTTGTTGTCTGATGAATTCATTGTGTGCTTTCCAGCTCTTGTTTTGTGACATGGGGAATCATCCTATAGTAACCTCTTCCATGCCACTCACAACACTGTAGACTTTCATAACCCTGCTCATCTCTCTTTCCAAGCTGAAGACCTGTAGTCTCTTTGGTCTCCTGATGTATGCAAGCTATATCCTACCCAATCTTGCCAACCTTGTAACAAATCTTAATCACATTCTGTCCATTCCTTGCCCTGAAAATAAGAATATTTTTATGCATATATATGCATTGAGTTTGGGGATAAAGCATATAATTTACCTTGGTGAAATGCACTTGATGTAGCACATGTTGATGTGAAAAATGCCTGTTGCTTTCATATAAGGCAGGCTGGAAAAACATTTGATTTCATGCAAACCTTCAAAGCCCACAAAACCACCTTAGATGTCTTCACTGGTTATTTAATTTCATAAGTATATGCAAATATGTTTGCAAAATAGACACCATCTTTCAAGCCACTTGTTTAGATCTTTCCTTCCCTCCTAAATGTTACTTTTGTACTTCCTCAGAATTAGAACTGATGGTGGAAAATCAACTGGAAAATAGCAAAGTCTCCATAATGGGGCATTTGCTACCTTAAAAACTAATTGTGAAATCACATCTAGTTTTTCAAACCATTGGGACTGGAGACATGTATTTACTGGTGGCACCTGTCTTTCAAGAAATAGTTGTGTACTTCACTACAATGCATGAAATTTATATTTATTTAATATAAGAAACTGAAAGAAGCACTTGAAAATGATTGGGATTTAGGAAGCATGGGGCTGAGACAGCCAGCTGTGTCTCGCTTCAGGACCACAAGCCTGCCACTCCAGCTAAACTAATCAGATTTGCTGAGAGAAAGGATTGTTCAACACCATGCTGCTGCAGTAACACTAGTTTCTGGGAGACAGACTGGCATTTTGGTGGTGGTCTGCAGTTCTTCCATACATGTTCACCAGATCATGTGCAGCTAGCTTAGTTTTCCTTATGCAATGCTGAATTGTGGGTACAAATGTCTGCATGCATATGTGTCTGCATTCCAAGTGTCTTCTGCAATTTAGGGCAACATCCTTAACGTTGCTTGTAGTAACTGGGTCACCACTGAGTCAGAGATTTGATTAATAACTATTCATAGAAATGGAAAAGGTGTCAACAAAAGCTACCATGACTCTCACTGCACAATACTTTGAACTACTGCTTAGGATGTCTTGCGTTCAAATCCTCTGCTGCATTCAGAGTCCCCTTTAAGACAATTAAATCTAGACATTACACATTCTGGATATGTGTACTACCTCCTGTACCTTTGAGTAAAAAGATAACACCTACAGAAACTCTCCAGTGGTTTTGTCTGTTGTGTTTCATTTCAAGCACTTATGAAGAAAGGGAAAAAATTGCATTAACTTTGAATATAGCAAATCATGTTGGATTTTGTTTTGATAATGGATAACAGTTTGCTGAGGCTTTTATCCTTTCAATTCAGCAATGAAACTGAGGAATTAGTTATTTGCACAGCGCCAGGCAGAAATAATTTCTAGAGTGCTTGACAACATGCTTATCAGGCTCTCATGTTTCCCATACTTTTTATTCTCAGAATCTTGCATCTTTTTTTCCATTGCAGTGCAGAAGAATATATGAAATTTATCTTAAAAACACAGGCCTTGTTTGCATACCCATTCATACTGGCTGAGCGCATCAGCAAATAGCCCTGCAGCAAAAATTTCACCTGGATCATGTGTGGATGCAAAAGCATGTTCTCGTCAAATTATCTAGTGTGCAGCAAAGAAGTGATTCTGATTTTGCACAAAGTGCAAGGTGCATGATGATACCTGACCCTCTGCAGAAGCTAGCCAGTATGAGCTTTGAAAAACGTAGGTGGACTAATTTTAGCTAACAGGGTGAGCCTGTACCACATTACCACTATGTTCTATATTACAGGGCAGCTTAAAATTGTATCTATTCTGTCATCAAACACAGTCTTACACAGGAAAGTCTATCTTCAAAATCTGTTTGTTCTTTACTAGGATCAGGAAAAAGAGTAAATAAGGGGTGTTTCAGGCTGTCAGTTTGAACTACTGGAATTCATGGCAACTTGTGCAGGCTGACCACCAGTGCCTCTTAGCCAAATAGCAGCATCAGAGATTGGAACTTGTCTTGCTGTCTACTTCGTTTGCCCCATTTGGCTGCTTACATCCTTACACAGGAAAAAAATGAACTGTTGGCTACCTTTATCCTGCTATGTGGCATCCCTGGTCCATCTTCCACCTTTCTCAGGTAACAAGGGACATGGAGGCAAATTTCTCTCTCCCACACAGCAATAATTGCCCGGAAGCTTTCTACTGACCAGCAGCTGCAATAATCGTGCATGTGTCTATCCTTCACAGAGCAGATAATAAAGCTGAGGGCTACTCAGGTGAAATTAAAACCTCCAGGTACAAAGCTTCAGCTTCAACCTGAAGTCATTAGGAGTTGCTTGTTACCCCCTCTATAGCAAACAAATAAATGTGTTTTAATTTTACAGATCTATTGCACCTCTTGTTATGCAGAATAAACATCTCATCTGAATGCAATTAGTGCAAGAAGCTATGCTGCTTGGCAAACCACCAGGACTCCTCTTACCTGACTTTGGCTGAATAGAAGTGAGGCTTGTAATCTAACCTTTTAACCTACAGGCATTAATCCCTAGTAGTAATAGGCACATCCAAGGGTAGTTCAACCCTTCTATCCTGAACTCTTTGTTAAACACAAGATGAGGTTTTTCTTGGGAGTGGTTACAAGAGGACACCTCAACTTAGGGCTGCACAGCTGTAGGATGAGAGAGATGTACCTTACTACTAGACTTGCAATTCCGAAGTGTGAAAACATACGGTAAAGTGGGTAACATAAATGAAAACACGCACTTGTAAATCATATAAAGTTCATATATTTTAATTGCCTTGTAATTTTATTAGTCTAGCTACGTGCCTTTATTTTACAAAATGAAACATAAGAAAAGTCTGTAAAAACATCTAAAAAACCACACATAAGAACATGCCAGATCATTGCTATAACAATTTGGTTTAACTTTATTTCATCCCCTGAAAGCTTTCTGATGTTAGTAAATGATGTGATTTAACCGCAGGCAGCAACTAAGCACCAAATAGCCACTCCCTCCCTCCCTCCCTCCTTCCACCCATGGTGGGATGGGAGAGAGAATAGAAAGAGCAAAGGTGAGAAAACTCATGGATTGAAATAAAGACACTTTAATAGCTAAAGCAAAAGCTGTGCATGCGAGCAAAACAAAACAAGAAATTAATTCACTGCTTCCCAATTGGCAGGCTGGTATTCAGCCATTCCTGGGAAAGCAGAGTTTCATCACATGTAATGGTCACTTGAGAAGACAAATGACATGACTCCGAATATCATCTTCTCCCCTTCCTCTTTATTTCCACCAGTTTATATGCTAAGCATGACACCATATATTATGGAAAATCCCTTTGGTTAGTTGGGGTCAGGTGTCCCAGCTGTGTCCCCTTCCAGCTTCTTGTGCATCTAAAGCCTCCTTGCTGGCAGGATGCTGTGAGAGGCAGAAAAGTCCTTGGGTCTGAGTAAACTCTGATCAGCAATAACTAAAACATCCCTGTGTTACCAACACAGTTTTGAGCACAAATCCAAAACACAGCACCCTACTAGACACTGTGAAGAAAATTAACTCTATTAACTCTGTGTAAAAAAAAAGCAAATTAAATATGTCAATTAAATTGGTTATCAGCCATTCCATTTTATGTCATAAGGTTTCAAAAATTTATAGATTTATAAAGTTAAATACCTCTCTATAAAGACTTGTTAGAGATTTATAAAGGTAAAAAGAGGGCATATGAACTTTGTTTTCCAGTACACATATAGTCACTCATATTCAGGCTAAGCAGGAAGATGTCTTGGACTGTTTGTTGCAGTTTGTTTTTTCCTCTCATAGATGTATGCATACAGTCATGCCACCCGCGTTAAGCTCTTATATGTAATGTATGCTGGCTTGCTTTGAGCAGAGTAGATAAACTTTTGGGTGGGAGTATTGATCTGCTAGAGAATGGGAAGGCTCTGCAGGGGGATCTGAACAGGCTGCATTGATGGATCAAGGTTCAACAAGGCCAAATGCCCAGACCTGCCCTTGCAGTGCTACAGACTTGGGAGAGGGTGGTTGGCAAGCTGCCTGGTGAAAAAGACCTGGGCTTGCTGATCAGCAGCCGAACATGAGCCATAGTGTGCCCAGGAGGCCAAATGTGCAATGGCATTCTGGCCTGTATCAGCAATAGCGTGGCCAGCAGGACCAGGGCAGTGATTGTCTCCGTGTACTTGGCACTGGTGCGGACACACTTTGTTCAGTTTTGGACCCTCCTCTACAAGAAAGACATTGAGATGCTGAAGCGTATCAAGGGAAGGGCAGCTGAGCTGGGGAAGGGTCTGGAGAGTAAGTCCTATGAGGAGTTGTTGAAGGAGCTGGGGTTGTTTGGAGACAAGGAAGCTCAGGGGGGAACTTACTGTTCTCTACAACTGCCTGAAACCCCTGATCTCTACAAACTGGCCTGGTGTAGCCAGGTGGGGGTCAGTCTCTTCTCCGAGGTAACAAGTGACGAGAGGACATGGCCTCAAACAGCACCAAGGGAGGTTCAGGTTGGACATCAGCAAGAATTTCTTCATGGAAAGGGTTGTCAAGCATTGGAATGGGCTGCCCAGGGAGGTGGTGGAGTCGCCATCATTGGAGGTGTTCAAAAAAACCAACTGGACATGGCACTCAGTGACATGGACTAGTTGACAAGGTGGTGTCTGGCCAGAGGTCGGAGTTGATGACCTTAGAGGTCTTTTCCAACCTAAATGATTCTGAGATAAATTGATAACTTAAAAATTAGTGGTTATATAATTCTCAACCTGTTAATGCTTTGGCTGTTAGGAGTTTTGGAATAAATAATGGAAAAATTATAATATGTTTTCTTTCAAGCAACTGTCAATCAAATATGCTAGTGTTTGACTCTGAATTTTTCAGTTTGTTTTTCCTAGTTTCATTGTGTATTTTCAATTAGAGAGAATGGAGAAGGAGGGATGAACAGGATCACACAAACCTGTCCTTATTAGATGATTAAAAACGCACAACCGTACAACTTTAAGCAGATAACAGTTTTCAGCAGATAACATCATGGATAACAGTTGCCAAGGCAAATTATCATAATTTGGAACACTGGCTATAGTGCATCAGATTCTGAAGTTAAATTGTAAGACAAATATTTCAAAAGAGCTTCTTATAGCTGATTCCTAAATTTAGAGTAATATCCATGACAGCAGTGCTGTGTGAACACTAATGCAATGTTATTATGCATTTTAGTAGGATGCCACAATGGTAAAGCAACCTCAGGAGTGAATCCTAATGCTCTTCCATCAGCAACAGGAATTCATAGAAAACTTTAAAATGTCATTAGAAAAGTTCTCTTACATGTATTTTTATTGCTGTTCACGGAATTGTTTTCACTTCTAGAAGAGTCTTAACTGTAACAAAAAGTGAGCTAACATGTTACACAAGTTTGACACTTTTCCTGTGCCAATCTTCAAACACAGGGTGGTTCCACCATAGACCAACTGTTTTGTCACTTAGGTGTTTCGTGTCACAGCAGCTGGCCCTGCCACATGTGCAGTTTGCCAAATGATATGTTACCACTTGAGCACAGATTATCTCCATGAACAGGATACTGAGCTGTGCACTTTACTTTCATTCCAATATATGAAAGTGTATGCTGCTGGCACACATGCTCTTGTGGATTTTTTGCCTGTTTCTTTTGGCCAACTGTCTGTGGAGGAAAAAAGCTAGACTATACCCCATTAACTGGCAAATAAATACATTCTAAAGTAGTATTTTTGTCAGGTTTGCCATTCTAAATGAACTTCTGTCTGTCATGTGATTTAAATTCTTCCCAAGGTTTCTGTTCCCCATTACCTCTTCAATATAATCTTATTTCATTTGGAGTTTAACTCCCCTTCAGGCACATTTGATTAGGAATTTCCCAGTCTGACAAGGAAATAGTGAACTAAATCTGAGTTGCACTTGCTATTTTAAGTGGGTGAATACACTGATTGCTTCCTTAGCATTTTAGTGATTGGTCCTTTTTCTTCCACTTTGGAAGGCAGTGAGATTTTCTGCTATGGGTTAGGCTCACTTCCCTGCTCTCTAAAGAGACAAAATGAGGACAAAGGGACAGAGGACAAAGGCTTTTAGATTTTTCTAATCTACATTAGTAAAAAATCTAGATTTTCAAAGTAAACCATATTTATATCTTAGTCTTTGGAGATTTGGACATCTATTCCATTTTACTGTTTTGTGCCATGATTTTCTTTCCTATTACTATACTAAAGGCATTTATGATCTTTGAAAAAGGAAATGCTAACTGTTTGCCACTTAATATGTCTTTCTTAGGTTCTAAAATTATTTTTTTTGACTTCAGGTTCCTGGGGTTGTTTCATTCCTTAGTCTGCTTACACCCACTTGTGGGCTCAGTTTTTATCACTAGCAATGAAAAAGCTTATCTTTACTGAAGAGTTCATGCTTGTTCTGCCACCAGCAAAGCTCTGTACTAAAAAAGAGCATGTGCTGATACTGAGTCGCTACCGCGACTCTAAATAAATGGATGCTGTATCAGACAGTAGTCGTGGTGTGAAGAACTGGTACTAGCACAACACTGTGTCCTCAAAGTTCCACTGATTTTGGACTCTCAGCTGCAGATTGTGTCGGCTCCAGCAGCAAGAAAAGAAGACTGAAGATGTTAGTGGCCTTTCTCCCACTGCTTCCCTGTGTTGGCTCTGTTTCTCAGACAGGTGCCAGAGGAGACCACATATATTTGCCACATATCTATGTAGATACCTGGGATATGTGGAGATACCTGGGTTTTGGAGAAGGAGTGTGGGGAAGGAGACTGTCATAACTCATGGGCCAGAGAAAACTCAGAGAGTGACACAGTCCCAGTAGCAACTTGAGCTGTAACATGTAGCATGTTCTTCAAGAAAAATCCCACTA
The DNA here is from genome assembly GCA_013397775.1 of Eulacestoma nigropectus. NCBI lineage: Eukaryota > Metazoa > Chordata > Aves > Passeriformes > Eulacestoma > Eulacestoma nigropectus. The sequence continues at coordinate 62,116 of VZTE01002332.1, forward strand.
ACTGGGGGCTGGAGCATTAATGAGGGCAGAAGAGGAGGATATGTCTGTCTTGCTGAAGGCTGAGCTCTCTGACATTCTCTTCCTGAGGAATACATCCTTCCCTAATCAAGATATTCAATGTTACATTGGTGGAACAAACCAGACATGGCTGTGGATTGGAAAGATGTGCACTTGTTACTGAGAGGAAACAGTACACCATGGGTAAGCCAGTAAAGCTCTGTCTGCTCTTCCATTAACCCTGGAAGGGGTAAAGCTGATGCTTCCTGTGACTCCATCTTCCTCACATTTCAGAAGAAGAAATACAATAACAGGATTGTTAACCCAGTCCTGTTCATGATGGAACACAGGACTCTGTGTGGGACTTTAGCCTTTAGCAAACCTGAGCTCACAGATGTCTCATCTGCAGGCCCTGCAGCCAGCAGCTTTCAAAAGCAGAGACCTCTCCTAAATTCAACTTAGGTATAATTTTGGCCTAGGAATTGCATTAGCATTTCTGTGTTCCCTCTGATCAGGACATTAGCGGATGCTTAGTGCTTTTTGTGATAATTTTTAAGACCCCTCTTTATTTGAATCAGAAAATACTTTTAATGAATAAATTATATTTTTTGAATTTGCGCTTTAAGTGTGACTTTTTCGTTTTTAACATATATACTCAAACTACCTATTCATACAGTCGGTGCTACCATGAAGGGATCTTTTCACTGAAATATGAAAACTAACCTTCCTGATTCTGGAGGACAAGGGGCAAAATGTTTTCTTTCCACATAGGAGGATTTAGAAAAGTATGTTCAGTGGCTCTTCTGTTCCAGACAAAGTTTCATCTTCATTGATACACCCTAAAGAACTTACTTACTATAATCCTACTGAAGCATGATAGAAACAAAGATACTTACTAAGCTAACACTGCTGGAGTTGAGAAATACCTATTCCTGGCAACATACTGCAGAAATGCTCTTCCTTCTTTCCTGCCAAGCATAAGGAAATTCTCAAGTTATCTGCTCTAGAGAATGGTCTGATTATATGTATATGGCTACTTGCCTTCACTGAAGTGAGGCAAATAAATATGCCTTAACTATAAAGGCACTATTTGGTTGTGAGAATTTAGCTTCTCACTCACGTTCACTTTCAGTAGGAAGATTTCCATTATCTGAAAGGAGTATAATCCTTTTCCTGTCAAGTTTCTGTAATAGTTCTGTGGACACATTGGATATTACCAATGAGGTTTCAGAGGGAGTGAATATTAAAGATAAAAGGTGGAAGTAAAAAGACTAACAGTAGTTTGGATGCTGCATGATTTATTCATTGCCAGTTTGTATCTGGTATCAACTGTTAGCTAGCCTTTCTGATGATTAATCTTTACTGATGTATTTCTAGAGCACTCTGATTTAATAGATATGAGGATAACTAGAAAGACAGGTTATGCTTTTTATGCTTTCAGTTTCCTTGTTTATTCTCATAAATTTTCTCAGCTCTTGTTCATATTTGAACAAGATTTGTGAAGCTGATCTCAACTTAGCCTACTATTAATCTTCTAGTCCTTTCAGGAATCACACTTGCCTTTTTAGGATAGTGTCACATACATATTCCATAGACATTCTGTGATCAGAGGGTATCTGGGGGTTTTTTCCATGTAGAGGTTTCCAACTTATTTTTACAGTCCAGTTTTAAAATTATTAGAAATGTCACTGCCCAAATTAAGGTGCAAACGAGACCATATGCCAAAGTCAGTAGTATGGATTTTATTTGATAGTAAATATGAGAGAGAAAGAGAGAAAGAGAAAGGAAGAGAAAGAAATAGAAAAGAGGTGGGGGGACAGAAAGATGGTGACCGAGACAGAATAAAGAAAATATCACCACTCCGCAGATCCCACCGTCATCCTGTTGATCCTCTCCAGCTGGTCTTCTTGGTGGTGACGATCCCCCAAAAAGCATAGAATCCCATGAATTAATATAGGCTCAGGCCACGTGGAAATGCCCAGTACCTCTCTGGAGAGGGGGGGTAGGGGTGCAGTTTGACACAGTCTCTTGCAGCAGACTTTGTGTCTGTTGCATCACTTTGCATCACATGCAGTCCTGTGGTGCAAGGCCTCAGGAATCAGTCTGGGGAGCACTTCGAGGGGGTCTTTGATGGATTATGACACCCCCTCAGCTTCTTCCCATGGGACGTGGCCTGTGGGGTTGGGGGTTCAGAGCTGGGCCGGTTTGTGTAAGGGAGGATGGGTGTTCAGTGCCTTCTGAGCAGAGGTTATGCCTTGCACCTGAAACCTCTTCCCCCCGCCCTTGGTTGCAGGGGGAGTCTGTGTAAACCTGGCCTCTGTGAGCTGTGGTCTCCCCTACCCCAAACTCAGCCAGAGATGATTCTCAGCGCAGCTGCTGGGTTTGACTTTCTTGTGGATGCATTCTTCTCCCTCGGCCTGAGATGCTTGAACAATAATGTCCCCCTTATCTTATCTGGGCGGCTAAACTCACGGTCCAAAGTTCCAGTCAGGCATCTTCAAGGAGGGGTGGGCTTCTGTGGTTGTAGCTTCTTTATACAGTTTTTGCTGTAATGGGTAAAACTCCTTCATAACAATGTTTAAGGCATGAACCGTTTCAGTCCCTGACACTTACTTAGCTCATGTGTTTTTCTGGATGGTACTTAAAAAGTACAATGTGCTACCAAGTGTTTCTCATTCTTATCATGCTAGTTCTTGAATGCTATCTTATGAACTTTATACATTTGAGCAGTTTTATGGTCTCTTTATGCCCACTCTCTATCCCAATGCTTCTGCAGCCCATTGCCTTCTGTTTTAGCCAAACTTTATGCTCTCCTAATTCTTTCCGAAGGCCTTACCATCTCCATTGTAACTAATAATGTTCCATATGGAAACTATCAATTCCTTATTAAATGCTGTTCTGTTGATACATCCTTCCTTTCCTTTATTTAAACAAAAATAATTACTTAACCATAGAAAGATGTCAAAGTCTGGTATAGGTATATTCAGACTGAATGCATCTTGCAGTTCATACAGAGTGTATTGATCATCTGCCATAACTGTGTTGTTAGCCATTCTCCCACTACTTAAATTCTGTGCGTTAGGTATCTGCTCTTTAGTGGATAGTGTTTTATGATTATTATTGTAATAATGACTTGCTGATTAATAGAATTTTCCAAGAAATCTCAGGACTGTTCTGAAACAATGCCACCTTGTGTCTTCTGGAAGATCACTATCTTTAACAGTGCTATTACATTTACTTAGTTGGAAGAAAGGGCATAGCATAGTTCAATTTGCAATAATTCACTAACGAAATCTGCTGCCTTTGTTTTCCAGATTACAAGAAGTATAAATGAATCCTAATAGTTGTACGAAAAATTGTTCTTCCAGGCATTGCATTGGCTTCTCTTCTCTCTCCTTTTTTTTTTGTTTTTCCTCAAGGGGAATTAAAATGGCTGTGCAATTTAATTTAAGAGTGACAGAGATTGTGAACCCACTGAGATGTAGCTTTTAAAATTATACAAAATTGAGCATGATACCATGGTGTTGTTAGGCAGCAGGTGATAATATTTAGGCTGTACTTTGGAGTCTCTGCTGGCTAACTAGAAACTGAATCTCAAAATTATATAGATGAGTTGACTCTGAAAGAGTCTTATTAATGTTTTGCATGCATGTATGATGCTTGTCTTCTCTGGGGAGAAAAATTAATTTTAAAATATGGTGGCATTTCAATTTAAGTATAGCGATAGCAAAAGAAGATCTGTGATAGACTGCAAAAATTGTTGGGTTAGATTTCGTGTTCCATTTGTAAAAAAATTTTGTAGAGTAGATGATCAAAATCTCAGTTCTTTTGTGAGCTCCTTCTCCTGTTTGCCATCATTGTTGGACTGTTACTATAACAAAAAGAAATATTCATGTTTTATCAGCCAAGAAACAAATACGTCAAACCTAGTTTTGTCCCATGTTTATTTTTTTTACTTTTTTCCTTCCTAGAGCCCCTATGAAAATGCAAAAAAAACGGTAACATGGGCATGAAGTCTATCTTGAATAATGTAGTTCAGTGCTAGAGAGAGTGAAAAAGGACCAGGATCTGGAGTGCCATCCGAACTTATTACTTTCCCCAGCATTAGACTGGGAATCTCCAAGTCCCATTTAGAGCAAGTTCCACAAGACACAGCTCTCTGCCATCCAGTTGTATGGCCCAGACTCCCTGATGGGTGAAGGCAGTGCCAGCATGCTGGCTGGAAGGAGCAGTTCAGGAGGAATTCAGTGAAGCTGACTGAAAGAGATGGAGCTGAATCCATTACAGACCTGTTCTCATGGGACTGAAAATTGTGCAAAGCAGTACAGTATTCTACATGGTCCTTCCAGACTGTAGCTTCATTCTCAAAATGAATTCCAGCAGCTCTGAGGCAATGCTACAGTTCCCTTGGTTGCTTTTCTCAGTTTAGTTGCTTATCTCAGAAAAAAGGACAACTGTTTCCTTTGATAAAGTAGTCTGCTCTGACTATAAATAACATTTCCATTTTGTTTCCTTTATATCTCACATGATAAACTACAGGAATACAACTTAGCATGGGGAAGCACAGCAAGTGTATCCAGTTTTTGGGTAGAAATTTGTGAGGAGTCTTTCAACTGCACGCTGGGCAACTGGAAAGAAGAGGATGCTGGCTAGGAACATTTAAGATATTTATGTGATTCTGAGCCTTCTTTTCTGATGAAAGGAGTGTGGATTCATGAAATGATTTACAGCCTGCTGAAAGAATTTGAAAATGTGTCACAGTCATTTCCCATACGGATGTCAGAATGAATCATTTCGTACAATAGGAATACTGCATAATGTCGTTTGGGGAACTTCATGAAATTCCTCTAAATCAAGGTGAAAATTTCAAAGGACTTTGAGTAAGTTATAAGTGTTTGGAATGAGCAGTAAAATGAGAAAAGAGAATGATTTTCCAAATAGGAAGGGGACGGGCATCTTCATTTGGAGGCAGACATGAGAAATGATTTAGGAACATGCACTGGGGACTCCCATAAAAGCAGAGCCGGAGTGCTGGTGGGAGAGGCTGTCCAGGGCAGGGATGGGGATAGAAGAGGGAGTTGTGGTGAGAAACCTCCAAATTGGAGAAAGCTGAAGAGAGTGTTGGGGCAGAATAGTGCATGCAGATGATGGGATTTTTTTCCTTCAATAGTCTATGCTTGCTTCTTTCCTCTCCCTTCTCAGAAATGAGAAATCACACAACTGCTAGAGGGTGCTGAGCCTTGAGCTCCTCTTCCATTTTAGAAGCCCCACTTGTGTGTGGTGAGATAGCAAGATGGCTTCAGGCCTCCCCGGGAGGCTTCAGGCACCCTCTTCTCCTGGTCCTTGTGCTGTTGTCTCCTTTGGTACACAATGGTCAAAGCAGATCTCTGGAGATCATCAAACCCAGCCACTCCCTCAAAGCAGGACTGCCAGCAACACCAGGTCTGATCAACTGTGGCTTTGTCTAGTCAAGTCTTGAATAACTATTAAAGCTTTTCTTTGGGTCCAACCCAGAATGAAAGTTGTAGTCCAGGATCTTGTACTTGTAAATAGGGTTGAGAATGTTCCAAGTAGTAATATAGGGTGTTTTTGTCCATTAACAATGGGAAACACTTTTTCCTATCCCTTTCACTGCTTTGGCATTGTCTCCTTCTTTGTCATGTGCATAATGGTAGTAGTTGTTGAATAGGGCCAAGGTAACACTGAGCAATTCCTGATTGGTTTGGTATGCACATTTTGACTTGCCTTGGGGTCAAAATGAATGTTTTTTCCTCCTCTAATTTCTAGTGATGCTGCATTGCTATGGGAGAAAGAAATTTGAATGTTTTTTCTAAATTGAGTGTCCTTTTCAGAAATAGCTGTCTTCATTAGTAATGCAGAAATCATTATTAAAGAGGATGATACAATTAGCAGAGGCAGCCCAGTTTGGCATTCGAAATCCCAGAACAGGACTGGGAATGTAAGACATTGTGAATGAAGGCGATCTAGGTCCTCATCTATCATTTTCTTTTCTTAGTGAGATTTCTGCAGGGAATGCAAAATCATTGACTGACAGTTACAATCTCTGAAAAGAATCTTTTTTTTCCAGCATGTGATTTCACTTTAGACCATTTTAATGATGAGTGAAGATTGACAGCAGGAGAAGAGTGTACAAATTCCTAAAATAGTGTAAATTGGTTGTATGGCCAAAATTTAATGTTCTATGTAGAAAACAGCTGTAATAATCCTAAACAACATTGTGAATCAGTGAGAAAGAATAAAATGTGGAAACATTTTGTTTCTACTAGGCCTGGTGTTTAGGAATATATCACATGTTGAGGCTACCTCAATACTAAGTAATTTGTCACCGATTAGAAGGTTTGCAACATCAGTGTTGTTTTATCTTGGTAAAAGTTGTTGCTAATTAATTGGTGCTCCCTGTGTTACTCTTTCTATTTTTTCCTGTCATCAGCGGTCCCTGTTAGAGGCAACAACCACTCAAGCATGAATGTCACCATAAATATGAGTGGTCTTACATTCGTTTTGTTACTTGTTCCATTCAATGCACTATGCAGCGTACACACCTAGTTTTCCTTTAGCCTGGTTTCCAGATTATTTTTATAATCAGATCAGCCATACAGGAGCAAATGAAAAAACTGGACAAAAATTGTAGGACTTGCTGAATAGATCCAGGCAGAGCCCTTTCCCAAACCTTCCAATAGCTATATTTTGTGTACATTAATTCCCTCTTGCTGCTCCAAAACTCTGAGTCCTTAAGCATTCCTTAGACTGTCATGAAGGGCAATATCACTTTGCTTCACAGAAGACATTTTGCTGTAAATAGAAGAGACTTTTCTTATATTCTTTCTAGAGAGCTGGATGGTGTCTTTCATTTATTTTCAGTATTTTGACACTTTGCATTTCAGGGTTCTTTCTTGCATTTTCCAGTCTCCCCTTCAGTGACAAATCCTTACAGTCATGATGCTGCTTCCCTTCTTGGTCTGAAAGGTCTGCAGTGGCTGCCCTTTGAGAAAGCCATAATTGAGTCTTTCTTGACTTGGTGAGTCTAAGGCTGCCAACCATCTTCGTATAGACTCTACAATTATTCATCAGTAATCCTTTTTTTTTTTTTTTCCTCATCTCTAATGAAAAAAAGCAAGCCATCACAATTTAATAGAGGATTTTCATATGCTCCCTTCAGGTCTTTTTATAGTCAACCTAACATGTATAGGAATCATTATTTTAGTAGCCTCCCTTAATACATCTGACATCTGCACATTTCAAAGCTGTCAGATGATGCATCCTAGAGCTCTCCAATTCTGCCTTCACAGTAATGATTCTTATTACTTCCCTGGATTCCTTGTTATTTGCCATGCATTGCAGACATTATTTGTGAGCTTTTTACTCACGTATTGTAATTGTGTTTGCAGGCCATAGGAGAGCGATTCAGTTAGCACTGGTCTCTGGAAGAGTATGTCAGTATAATTTTTGTTTACTTGTTTGTCTGGTTAAGTCTGACTTTCTAGGAAACAGAAATCTAAAACCCACTTTCTCCATAACAGTTTTGGAATTTACTAATCCATTTCAGCAAAATGGCTATGATCTTGTTTAATGTGTTGATTGAAAGAGAAGCTACAGAGAACATTTAGTCCTTATCAGACATAGTAAATTTCTCATCCAGAGCAGTACTTATAAAATTCCAACATCACTTATGCCATCTTAAGCACCAGAGAATTCAACCATCAATCTCAACTCCTCTCTTGTATGGGTATTGTCTGAGAGGTGGTCAGCTCATTTCATAACCCCAGTATATTTCTCTTAACACAGTCAATAAACTCTAAGACACAAATAGCAGTCAACAGAGCTTCATAAGATCCACTTGGACAAAATACTTGGTTTGAATTGTAACCCAAAATTTGGGTTGCTCAAATACAATTCTGCTGCAGAAATATAAGCATACTTAATTAAATCAACATAAAAATTACGGTGACTAACCATTTTTAGTGATGTGAGATAATTTGGTTAATTGGAAATTGCTATATGTATAAAGTGTCAACAAATATTTAATTCCATCATATTCTTTGCAATATTCTTGGTGTACATTGTTACGGATGTAGAGAAGAGCTTAAAGAAGTCCTGCCTTTGACTCAGATTTCTGGCAGTAGCTCTGTTTGGGGCAGCCTGCACCCGAGATCGCTCTCACTCGCAGGTTCTTAATAATGGCCAATTAGGTCTATTACAAAATGAATTATTTATTTAATAGACTCAAATTTAACAGACATAAGACTTTAACAGATTATTTACTACACAGGATAAACAAAAGAAACACTACCAGTAGATAACATACAGTGCACAAGTGAGGTACCTAATATTACAGCTAGCAAAGAAATAGGATTCAATGTATCTTACCATTCAATTGCTAATGGGGCACACATAGAATCTTTCCTCTCAATTCCCAGGAAAGTAGCAAAGAATTCACATCCGAACTTATGGGAGAAGTGCTGCACATTTCCAGAGTGTGTGCAGGAGGCTTCTACCTCTGTGAAAATGTGTGTAGCTTTTATAGTTAGTAAAGTAATGTATCCTTCTGTCAGGAATTCCTAGCTTATCTGTCTACATCTTGCTCTCAAGGTGAGATGTTTATTGTCAGCTGGGTATCTCACGTCCCTGGCGTCAGACATAACAAACTGCCAGACATGTGTCCGACCTGCGTTATCTCACCAATTCATGTGAGGGGGGAGAATGTCCAGAGCTATGAACCAGCTGCTGGACAGAGCAGATAAGCTCTTCTGTGGCAGGAAGAGATGTCCTGCCACATATGTATAAGAGTAGGAAATAGAGTTAGTTAATGATCCTTAGCCTCAAGACAGTGTGACCACCACAAACATGTGAATTTTAGAGGGAACTTTAGTCTAAAGTTCAACAGGGCAGTTCTGCAAAGTTTAACTTAATCCTTCTTTCGATGTGTCTTCCAGAAGAAACTGTAAAAAAATGCCCTTTGAATAAACTTTTGAGTATTGTTTGATGGCTTTATCTGGTGAATGTGTGAATGTAAGCAACACAAAGCACTTGCAGATACTCTCTTCTCGGTGTTAATTTTTGCTCCTTATTTATTTAATATCAAGTAAAGAAAAGAAGGATGTGGTTGGGCCAAAATACGCACTTCTGAGACATCTTGCAGATGCCATTACATTGGCTCTCAGTCATCAGATAACAGAATCACAGAATAGCTGAGGCAGGAAGGGCACTCTGGAAGTCATCTGGTCTAACCACGTTGGTTTCCAGGATGAGATGCTTCATCACTTTCCAGGACCCAAGGTGAAACTGACTGGCCTGCAGTCAGTGTGTCTGTGTCCTCCTTCTTGCCCTTCTTGGCTAGAGAAGTGACGTTTTCTTTCTCCAGTCTTGCATCACTTCTCCCAGTCACCATGTTTGAGTATCAAGAGTGGCATTACAGTGACATCTGACAGCTCACTCAGTGCTTGTGGATGTGTCCTGTCAGGGACCATGGACCATGGACTTAAGTCTATCCAGTTTGCTTAATAATCCTCTTCCACCAAGGGTATTCCACCTAATCCTCTTCCATCCATCTTCCTTGCTCTAGCCTCACCCCTCGTTGTCTGGAACCTGAGATTCCTGAACCAGATTGGATGTGGTTATGTGAATTCATTCAGATTGTTGCCATGACTGAAACTAGCAGGTCTGATGGATACACTTGGAAATGCATTTTAAATAGCAAGCATTTTCTGGGTGAAAACACAACTTGAGTAGGTATCCAAGGACACCTTACAATACCTAAGAACAGCAGCTGCAGATTTTCGAGATGATACCTGTGAATGGGCCAGAATATGTGGAAAAACTACATGGGCCTTTATAGTCAATACTGACAAGATCCATAACGTTAGAGACCCTTTTTATGCAGGTCAGTGACCCATACTAAAAATCTCTCTGTGAGTATAGCAAGAAGACTTGTTTGGCCAGGGTTTTGTACTGATGCAGTTCATTAGAGGCATTGCCACACTGGCTAAGATGCCATTAAAACTGTGCTTACTGTTCCACTGAATTTGACAGTGGATAAATCCATCATCTACTCTCGCTGCTTAATAACCAGCTGTCATAGTCCTTGTCATGTAACACTTTCATTATATCCACAAAGAAACAGGACACACAAAAGGATAGCAAATGGTCCTGGGAAGTCTTTCCCAGACAGATAAATGCTACTAAGAATAAAGTAAGTGGTTATTATTAGAACTGTGATGTCAATGAAAAATATGGACAATTATATGCTCTTAAAGCTGGTTTTTTCTGTGTAGGCCTTTTTTTCGTTTTTATTTTTGTTTTGTTTTGTTTTGTTTTGTTTTTAGTGGAGAAGACTTAAAAAAAGACACCCAAACAGTTTGCAGGAGTTTGAGATAAATGGTTCATATTATTTATGTAGCAGACATTTTAAGGAAGCAGATTAAGAGAAGATTGTCCAGTTTGCTAGTTTAAAACTTTTGAAAAATGGTCACACACTATACCACAAAACTGATATTGTTTATGTTCTCTTTTAGGAACGTCTCTTGATGAGCCTTTTGCCCAGGAATGTTGCAATGGAAATGAAGGAAGACTTCCTGAAGCCTCCTGAAAGGATTTTCCACAAGATTTACATTCAGAGGCATGACAATGTTAGGTAGGATTGATGTAGCCCATGAAATAAACTAAAGAAGATAATATTTAGTACAAGGACAGTGATGTATAATTGCATTCAGGGTTCAGAGAAAAAAAACCAGGCAGTATAGTAAAGATTTACAATTTATATAGAGTGGAAGAATGGGTGTCTTCTCAGGAGATAATCCTGGATCAATAAATGTCTTAGAATAGTAAGGGTGGGAGACTGACAACTTTCTCCAAATGACTAGTCATTGGTTTTGTACTGTATTATGTTTTGAGTGAATAGGAGTATTTATTCTGCATGGTAGTTTTTACACATTTATATTTTTCTGATAGTAAGATAAATTACTTCTAAAGTAATAGATTTTCCTGAGTAATAGCACAGAAACACAGAAAGAAAGTGTGATGTAAACTTCAAGAAATATGTGTTTGTCCACATCACATGAGCGTTACCTCTCAGAAATTATTGACTAAGGCTCAGTTCTACTTCTTGCTCTTGTTCAGTAGTTGACTGTGTGCAAGCGCTGTCATTTATATTGCGTGTTCTTAAAGTGCGTTCTCATTTGGTATTCTTCTTTGCCTCCAGAAACAAATTCCCTAAAGGCCTTGTCTGTGTTTTATCACACTACTACTAAGTGCCTTGCTTCCGCATCAAAACAGCATCAAAGAAGTTCAGTTGGTGTCACTCTTTTACTAAACAAGCTGCAGTATTAGTAAGTGATGCCACAGAGCTGCCTTGATTTGCGTGGTGTTCTCATGTAGCAAAGGAGTAAACTTCAGCACATCCTCCTCTTCCTCATCCACTGCTAAGTTTCTTCTCTCAAGGTTTAGTCTACCTCCCATTGAGCTGGCTTTAATATTTGCAAGGACAACTTCCTAGTGACTAAGTTGTTGCAACTAAAAGCATTTCTGTCACTAAGGGAAACAAAGATGTCTGTGATCGGAGTGTTCAGAAGACTGCCAAATCAGGTCAGTTTTACACTGTAAAATTAAACATTACTGAATTAAAAATCAGTAGTTCACTTCATGCTAATGGTTAAATCTTGCATAATGTTAATCTCATCGCTTTGCATACAAAACTCTTGGTCTTTAACAATCAGTTTAAAGTTGGTTCTAAGTGCACACTACCCCGGAGCTGATGCTGCACAGCTGACAGTGTTGTTTACAGTATCTGATGGTTCTCAATTGTCAAAGTCTGACTTAAGAGCTCCTAAAGGACACATTCAAAATCTAAGTGAGCTGTATTACTCCTTCACTTTTCCTTGTTCATCTCACATGGTTTTATCCTGTTGCACCACCCACCAACACTTTGTATTTTTCTTCTTTTTCTTGCCAATCTTCCATCTTTGAATGATACCCTGTCTGTTTATTCGCAGTCAGTTGTGCTAATCAAGTCTCAGGTATGCCAGGTTTTGGTACTTGAGTGTCTTCTACTTTGACCCTTTGGTGATCACATACCTTAATATACTTATGAAAGTTGTGTCTAAAAATTACGCCCTCACAGTGCTTTGAAATACATGTACACTACTGTTGGTTGCCCTTATATTCAGGGTCAAGGCAAGACAATGATAATTATATCATGATTTGTATATTTATATCTTGTATGTGTCACAAGTCTCTGCATTCATTACACTGTGTACAGTCATCTTAAACAGCATTGCTTTGCAGTCGATTATAGTGCTTCTGAGTCCTCTCTTTTGCTAAGATCTTTTTGAAATGTAACCTCATGAGTAGTCGTTTTTCCTATATGACATGTTTCTTTCACATAACTATTAAAACTTCTGTGGCTTATTCACTGCTTCAATGTGGAGTTCATAACAGGTTTTGAATCCAGACACTCTGTCTGGAGAAGTGAATTCATTCTCTGACATTAAGAAGGTACTTTTGGGGCAAATGAAGCCCAAGTAAGATGGGGTCATTTTAATGTCACAGGTAAGATCCTCAGGGGAGAGAACTGAAAACAGGAGACCTCCCTTCACCATCTGTAATTACAAGAAACTGTATTGCCTTTTATTTCAGCAAGGCAACTAGTCTATAATTATTATAATAATAATAATAATAAAAACCTCCTGATATATGGGGTGAAATAGTGTCCAATAAATATTCAGCCATCTGTGGCAAGCAGGTCCCAGTAGGCCAGAGTTTCACCCCAGAAGTTTTGTGACTGTGTAGATCTGAAGGGTGAAGGGGAACTCCCAGCAGGTGCCAACCTGACACCAGCGTGAAGAACAGCCTAGCTTTTGGCAGGGCTGCTGGTGGTCAGTGCCAATAATAAGTGTTTGCTTTACTTTCTTAAGGAGATGAAAAAAATTTTTTTTTCTTCTGAGTAGTGGCAGTTCAGTGCTATAACAAGTAAACCTGAGATATCATTCCTGTATTCTTGTGACTTGTCCTCTTCACATTAAGTGTTCTGTAAAGTGCTACTATTAAAACATACCAACAAAAAGCCCCTCTGTAATTCTATATTTCATGTTTTTTTAACTCCAAAGCTACACAGTGGAAAATAAAAAAGGAGCTGCACTTCTACTTTTCCTCTTGCAATGCTTTGTTTTTCTCCCCAGAAATATCTGGAAGTATCAGAGCATTATTCTTCAGAAAAGATAGTCTGAAGGAGGCAGGCATGCAATTAGTAAACTACATTATTTTTCCATTCTTTATCTGTTGGAAAAACCAAAGCAATAAAACCCCCCAACAGCAAAAAAATACCCTCATAAGTAACAGAAAGCATCTGTTTCAGTCTTCTAAGTAGCTGCCTGAAAAAAAGACAAATAATATTAAATCTTATATGTGAAAAATAAGACATTCATACATCTACCTTCTTTACCTCCTCCCAGAAAAGCACAGGCTTTACAGTGTAGATACATCTAACTCTGTAAGAAGTGAAGGATGGACTGGGAAAAAGTACTGGCATATTTCAGATAACCATGGCAACAGCCCTGGTTTATCAATTAGTTGGTGAATATTTTACCAACTACCCAATAGTTGTTGAATGACTGCCTGCAACTGACTGTGCCTCTGGAGGGGAATGTGTCATGCTTTGCTCAGCTCTTCCCAGATGTGTAGTACATCTGCTACCTTGTAAAGTTTTTGAACAGAATTGCTGTGCAGTAAGAAATGAGGGCATGTGTTTTAAACGTAGACAAATAACCTAATGCAAATGCAATAAGCAAAACAAGATATGCAAATACACATCCAATATAGCATCAGTTCAGTGAGGACAATAAACTCAACATCAGGAAACTAAAATAATTACAACTAATATAATACCTGTGTCTTATCAGAAGGAAATAGTCTGTATACAGTCCTCAAGCTGTTTCAGCACAGTACAAGTGTTATTTTACTGGGGTAGCCTCAGACAAGGACACCATGCAAGATGTGAGAACCAGATGTCAAGTTACATGTAAAGGCTACCCAACAGACCAGCTCTTCTATGGTGCTCAGAAATATATTTTGTAACATAAAGGAGACATGCCTTTTCTAAGATTTGGTTAAGAAATTTAAGATTCATATTTCCTTGTTTTCTTATTCCTACAGGGCTGAGGAATTTACAGTTCACATATGTAGGTACAATGGCTATTGTAAAAACTCAGTAGTCCTGACTGAATGTCTCCATGGAGCCATAATTCAATTAAGAAAATTTCAAATTGAGTTTCAGCTCAAATATATGCCCTGTATGGAAACCTCAACACATTTTGTTGTTTGTCTCTTTTGGAATGGACATTATTAGATACTCATGAAACTCTTTCAACACATGGATGGATAAGGATATGGCTAAATGTCGCTGTAGAGCCAGGAATGGAGAGATGTAGCAACATCAAATCCAGTGAAAAAATGAATTATTTATTAATTTTACAATCATTTTTATATAGTCTAGTTCCATAAAGCAATTGGACAGTGTTCACACACCTTCTAGGGTGATTGTTTTAGGTTCTATCACATCCACGGTAAAACATTTTCTCAGTGTACCATAAACAGAACTTAGCAAAACACCAGATGTGAATATCGTCTTCATAAACTATCTTACTGTTTTCATGTCTTGCGTGAGAAAGGAAAGGTTCTCAAAGAATTAATGCAAGAAGCTGGAAAATTCATCTGCTAGCAGCATTTCGGTATCCACAGCTAACTTGCTATATTAACACACAACTTCTTGCTTTATTGTGTGACTCAAACAATGTTGAAGAGATAAAAAGAAAGTGAACACTGAACAGCTAAAAATTTCTTGGGCCTCTGGTACAGCAGTTTCATTTAGCCTTACTTTTACAAGCGTGAAATAGAACTGGATGCTTTGTAAGAAGAGATATTAATTTTAGGAAACACACTGCCTGATTCAAAGCTACCAATAAAAAGATTCCTTGTGGCATTTTAGAGGTTCTTGAGACTCAGTGTGAAGCCAGGACACAATCTGCAGATATTTATGTGCAGATATTTCTGGTCTGTTCTTTCAGAAACCATCAGAACTTAAATAATTTTTTAATTTAACTTACCCATTCCAACGTTCTAAGTGATGCCTATGAACAGACTTTTGTATGTAGTCTTTCTGAACTTGTAAGACTTCACAGTGAACTAGTTTTCGTAAATGATTATTGTGTAAAAAACACACCCTTCCTTTGTTTTTATTTTTAAAAGCTCTCTTTAATTTTAGAAAGCACTTTTTTCTTAAACATTGAAGTGGGTCATACATAAAATTATTAATAAACTTTCCTTACATTTGACCTTTGAGGCAAAAAGAATCCTACAGGTTCCTTTCTTGAGGCACCATGAGCCATTAAAATACCATTTTTACTGTAAGTTGTACTTTAATTAAACAAATGGCCCAAATGGAAATAAAAAACAGGGCATACAACCCCTCCTTATCTTGCAGAGTACTTGTTTATACAAGTGGCTTCACTGAAAACAGCAGGACTATTCAAGTGCACAAAACACATGAATGAGTACTGTTAAAAGTGAACATTTGCGACCTACAAACTGTCAAATCTCATGTGTAACTTGGCATGATTTCTCCTTCTGAATGCCCTGTAGAGTGACGTAGAAAAGGGTTGCTCTGTCAATACTCACACTTGGGAAGCAGCTTAAATGTCTTTAACCAAGCCACAGGCTTTCTGCACTCAGTTCTAGCAGGTGCACATGCTTCCTGCTGTGCTGCAGTCATTGTGCAGGTGCTGGCTATGCCTGCCTGCAGGGATCATGGGGGGAGAACACAGTAATACAGGGTCCTGAAGTGATAACTCTGGGCTTGTTAACACAGAAGTGCTTCAGATGGTCAAGGAGTATGAGATAATGATGTATGTAACCTGTATGCCAGTGCTGAACCAGCTTGGCTCTTTGTGGCAGAGGAGAGAAATGGCTCTTTATAATGCTTCCTTTCCTGAACTTGCTCACTGTACTGCTGCTTTGCTTTTGTTCAGAAGTTTTATACCAGAACAAGTTAGAAATAGCTGTTGGCATTTCAAACCAAATAGTCCAGGTAGCTTTAAAAAAAAAGTCCTTAGGAAACTTCCACTAAATATTAGAATAATGAAATCATAGAATGGTTTGAGTTGGACAGAGCCTTTAAAGATCATCTAGTCCAGTCTCTGTGTCTGGGTCAGGTTCATCTTTAACGACATAAGGTTGCTCAAAAGCCTGACCAGCCTGAGCTTGAATATTGCCAGAGCTGGGGTATCCACAGCTTTTCTGCGAAACCTGTTCCACCCCCATAGTAAAGAATTTCTTCCTTGCATCTAATCTAAATCTACCCAGTTTTAGTTTAAAACCATTTCCGCTTGTCCTGTCAGTCCTATCCCTGATAAAAAGTCCACCTCCAGCTCTGTTGTAGGCCACCTTTAGGCTCTGAAAGGCTGCTATAAGGTCTCCGGATCTCTCTTTCCCAGGCTGAACAACCACACTCTAACAAGTCCATGTTTTTCCTGTGCTGAAAATCTGGGTGGAGTCTCCTGAGAGGAACAGAATCACCTCCCTCCGCCTGCTGGCCACACTTCCTTTTATGTAAGGATACATTTGGCTTTTTGGGCTGCAAGCATGCAGTGCTGATACATGTCCAATATTTCATCCACCAGTACCCCCAAGCCCTCCTTCTCAGTGCTGGTCTTTATCTATTAGTGCCTCAATTTCTATCCATGTTTGGGATTGCCCCAACCCAGGTGCAGGACCTTGCACATGGCCTTGTTGAACTTCATGGGGCTCGCACAGGCCCACCTCTGTAGCCCGTCCAGGTCCCTTTGGGTGGCATCCCTGCCCTCCAGTGTTGTCGACCACACCACATAGCTAGGTGTCATTCAGAAACTTGCAGATGGTGCAAGTCTGTGTCATTAGTAAATAAGGAGGGAAATGAACAGTCAAAAGAAAAACACTGCTTTTCAATGCTTACAAATCTGTATTTACACATTATCTATCATATATGCTTTGTTGCAGTAGTCTGTGGGGAATGCAGTCATACAACATTTATGTCAATTTTAGTTCAGTTTATGTTTTAGTTAATTTATAGGTGTTTTCTTTGTGTCGTGTTTAGCAGGAACCCTTCGTTGGTAACTGTAGATGTAATTCCTTGTAACACTTTACTTGAAAGAACTGTCTTTACAATCTTTTCTTTAAAAAGTAATGTTTTCAGAAATCTAGATGAATTTCATTAAGAAAGAAGGAAGTATCATAAGATCAGAGAGACAGGCGCATTGTAACAAGAAATGTTCTATAGCAAAATAAACTCCTCTGAAGGAATTTATTGTAAAGTTGTTGACTTTTGCAGTTGCATAATCCCATTCTTCAGATTATGCATATTTCATAATGTTTGGGACATAATTATTTTAAGAGCATTTTGTTTTATTGATAACTAAAACAAGTTATTTGTGTATAAAATATTATTAATGAAAAAAATGGGTAGCTTTCTGTCAAGAATAAGCTTAATTTTCCTATCAAATGTAGAAGTTGACTATGTAAAAACAGGCCATGTTTTCAGTGGGGAGTATTTAAGCTACACTCTAGGTATCAATACATTTTAAAAAAAAATAAGCTAAAATACTATTACACAAATAAAACCTAAAAACCCAAGTAGTTTTACACTTTTTTCACTAGACGAGAGTAAGAGCAGTAAGACTGGAGAGTAAACATTTGCTGTAAGAATGTGGAAGAAGAAAGGCAATACTAATCCATGTGTAGCTGTATCAACAAGTGGTTGTTGTGATTACTGTCTATGAGGAGAAGGCGTTAGAGGAGCAATGGAGATTTTAAGTCAGAAAGAGTAACCATAGGAGTTGTATTTGCCATTTTTTGCAACATATTAGGAGCATTGAGACTTGTTTATGAAGAATGGAAAACAGTAGACTTATTAGACCTGCTTTTCTAGTATTGCTTTTTTCTCTAAAGAGTGAAGATTTGTTGAGTTGAATGGGAATACATAATGTTTAATTCAACTTGCAGTTTGCAAACTAAGTTTTGCACTATGTCAAGTATACCTAGGCCATATATCATGGGACAGTTTATTAGCCTGTTCATAAATTATTTAACATTTCTAGTCTAGGTGTTGGAGATAAATGCAGTGGGTTCCTGCAGCTGATTCTGCACTTCTGCTAACAAAAGGAATCTAAAGAGTTGAAAGGATCACAGCACCATACTCTCTTGAGTTTCGTGATCTACACAAGAATTTTTATTCTCTCAATCACAATGGTATCTGTGCTTATTTCAGTTATCTCCCTTGATCAACACTGACTAGTAGGGATTTTTAAAGCAGATTAAACTGTTGGACATTAAAACTTTGCTAATACTGATGACAGCTGGACACTTACCTGAGCCAGGCAGCACAGTGCAGAGAATACTGGTTAGGCATTGTGGATTCTAGCTCCTCACAGGGAGCTACCGTAAGACCACATCACAGAGCTACTGCACACAAGTTATTAACCCCTGTCTTTCGGTACATAGTAAACCTCATGCAAGGTTTATCTGTTTGGCTGTGGAACTCTAGCAGTGCAAAACTGTCTCCGAAACTAATTAAACTGAGGAGACCTCAGCTGCGAAGAGAATAAATTGTCCACCATGCTCCTAGAGTATGCACTGGGGACCCTATGAATGAGGTGCTTTGCCTTGTCTGCCAGATAGGTATGTAGCTATTGCAAGCATCTGAGAGTTCTCTACAGCAGTTGACAGCACTAGACTAATACTTATTTTTCTGAATCTTTGCCTTTTTTTTTCCAACTAGCACTTTATTGGTAATATTTCAGGACTTACTGGAATTTGTGCTTTGCGTCTCATTCGTGCTATGAAAGAGAGTAACAAGAATGTGAAGATATCTTCTCTACTGATTTATCTACGTCTTTTTCCTTCTTTACAGCATTTTGTTTGCAGACATTGTGGGGTTCACTAGTCTGGCATCACAGTGTACTGCCCAAGAGCTGGTGAAGCTGCTGAATGAGCTTTTTGGAAAATTTGATGAATTAGCTACAGTAAGTACAACACTGTTATTTCAATTTAATTTACATTTCCTTCTGAAAAATAATACATGAGTTACACGTTAGAAATCTGTAATAGACTGATTTAGCCCCACATGTCATGAATTTCTAAAACTTCAATCTTTTATTAATATTCTAGAGAAAAAACAATCTCTTTTAATTGTTTAGGAAAGAAGTGTAACTGCCATTTTTAAGTATGCTTTTCTTCCCCCTTCGTGCAGTCCATCGGTGTTCTTCATTGGTTTTGTTTGCATAAAATAGAGAAAATTTTTCAGTATTTACATTTCTATCCTTTGTGGAAAAAAAAATCTGAACAATGGAGAATATGAATATTGGCAGTGTGGCATAAAACTTTCTGTGATAATAGGAAGCTAGAGAGTAAAATTCATTCTTCACAGAGACCACTCCTTAATACAGAAATGATGGTAGGTTTTCAGAGAGGTTATTGTAGGCAAAATAGGATCCATATCATAAACTGATGCCTATGTTTTGGTTGTTGCACTTATATTGTTCTAGATTCCCCAAGGAAGAGAAAATGAGAGAAATGTTCCTTGCGTATAACTCCAAGCAGCCTAAGTTGACAAGAACCATTTGATGGGAAATGAGAGGAATTGCTGTGCCAGAAAAAGTCACACATATTGTTTCAAATTATATTTAACAAGATGCTGAAAATGTGTTTTCCCCTTGAACAAAGGGGAACTTCGTCAGGTCTATCTTACTTGCCAGCTGTCCTTAAAAACTCATAGCTGAGAAGTAACACTTCCACATAAATTATGCTCCTCCACTGTCTAGCTGTTTTGTCTTCAGACTCTGTTCAGCAGCCTAAAGAAAATATTTGTTTAGGCCCTCAACATAAACATCATCCACATTTTTTCAGTCCAAACTCACTTCTCCTTGATGCAGTCTTCCACATGAGAGATCTAAAGGATATGGACATTTTGCATCCAAATCTTACTCTTGATAAACAGCTCTCAAGAACCCCAAAGAGAAAGACACCTTCTGCTCCACAAGATGCTAGGGTTGGAAAGGACCTGTTCTGAGTTAGATGGGTTATCCTTTGATCGAGTGCTATGTTCTGATTTGCACTAGATGTTCAAGTCATAACAGAGAAAACTGGTGTGTTTCCTTTTTTCCAAGAAAAGCAGATTAACTTAGATGCTTAGTAGAGATGCAATGGAATTCTACAGGGTTTTCACATGGATTTGTGTAACTAACTCATTTGTGGAACTACTGGCAGTGATTCATAGACAGGACAGGTCCCCAGCCCAGAGTACTTCATAGATAATGCCTTAGAAATAAAAATGGACTTTCATTTAGATAGTCATTAGCAAGAGCTTAAATGGCTTAAGAAGTTCAAATATCTTCCTTACTTTGATTTCATTTTAATTTCATTAGTGAATATCATCTATTATATGTCAACCAGACATCTAATAAGCTCTTTTAAAACTTATAATGCTGTCATTTGTGGAGTCTTCATAGCCATGAAATACATAGCCATGTAATAAGATGGAAATACTTTCATATAACACGAGATTGAGTGTGTGCACAGAAATACACAAGCCTATGATGTGCCATGGCACTGAAGCCAGGGACATGGCTACCCTACCATGCTTGCTCCCTTAGCAGTGGCCATGTGCTGCCAGCTGGAGGTGTCAGTAGCACCAGAAAGCAGGTACCGAGTAGATGCCAGCTTTAGTGCAAGGTCAGTTGTTGGTGACCGAAGGAGCAGTTTGGAGATAGCAGAAGAGCAAAAAAGCCTTAGTTTTTCTGTTCAGCCTGCAAGGATTCTTTTTCCAAATTCGAAAAAACCCTCATGGTTTCTTTCAGCTATGTGGGGAAGATTTGCTACTTAGGGGTACTTTTAGTTCAAATTGCGCTTCACTGAGGAGTGATTAAGGACAAGCATATAAGCTTTCCTTACTGCCTTGTGACGTGATAAAGGAAGACTTGTAATTGTGTCTCCTGCAGTCGAAGAAATGTGTATTGAAATACAGTTTTTCAGAAGTATTCTGATCTCTTGGTTAATGCAGCTTCTAGATATTCGTTATTAGGTCAAAACAGAGGACTGGGCTGATTTTAAAACTGTACTGTGCTTGAGTATTCAGAATGATTAAGGAGGAAATTGTGGAGACTTCAAAGAAGACTAACAGTATGCTCCCTGTGACTACTAAAGTGAGTGTGCATGTTATGTGCTGCTGTTTGTGTGCTGCTGTTTCTTGGGAAGCAATGTCAACTGGAAGGTGCAGTTTATGACTCCCCTTGTTGAAACAATTGTCCTGTTGTAAAAACATAATGCTTTAAAAGAATCCCTGTCACCACTGTAGAACATGTAATAAGTATAAGGCAGCATATATCTGCTGGGAGCCTCAAGATGAATCTTGGCATTTTGGCACATTGACACATTGTAGGAATAGTGAGTCTTTGCTTTTTGACAGTATAGTTCTGCTAAAATTTGTCCTTCTAACATTTAGAAGCTGATTTATGCTTTTTACATTAGTTATTTGTCTCTTTCCAAATGTTGTTTCTTTGGATTTTTTTTTTTTGTAAGGCACATAGTTTTGCTCTCTTTGAAATGCTACATCTTTTTTTTAAAATCACAATGGCTTCAGATATAGTTACAGCTCATGACAGGGAGTTCTAAAGGTGAACCTTAAGTTTCAGTATAAAGCTATTCAATTCCTCTGCAAATGTACTTTAGCATTCTGTTAATAGATAGGGGGAAAAAATATCCTGATCTTAGTACTCCCTCCTAGAATTCATTTGTACTTTTATCATGTCCTTTCATGTCTATTCACCTCTAGAGAAAGTATGTATTTTAAACACGTTGCACATGTTATTTTACTTTGCAGATCACTCTTTGGGAAGAGTGCTAGGGAAGAGATGGTCAGAATGCAGTACTTAAAATCATAGAATCATAAAATATCTTGAGTTGGCAGGGACCCATAAAGATCATCAAACCAAAAGCCCTGCTTCTTGCAGTACTACCTAAAACTAAACCATATGACTAAGAGCATTTTCCAGATGCTCCCTGAAAATGATGGCATGATTTCTGTATTCTTTTTCACAATAGCACCGTTTGGTTTCTTAAAGAAACAGTCTTAGGTAATTATATTTCATATAGGATTTTGTGGTCTCCTCAATAACTTTTGAGTCCTAAGGCCAACTTCCGTCACTTTGAAGGAAGGAATGTGGGTCTCAAAAATATAAACAAAAATGAATATCATTATTAGTATCCTTGCAGGAGTGTGACTTCATCCTAGACAGACATTGGAGAATCCACAGGAGAAGGTGCTGTTATGAGTGCCTCAGGGTTCATTTGTATGTCTGGTTACTGAAGTTTTGTAATGTCACTGTCTTTAGGCACCCTGATATAAGCATTTTGGGTAAGTTTGTCCATGCAAGAGTTCCCTTGGGACATAACAATAACAAGCCACCTTCCTGAACATAGAGTTGATGAAGTTTCTCACAAGGCCCATGAATAGTTCAACTCAAAAGGATTGATTTCTATTGTATTTTATCTGTTGCTTGGGCTTAGTTTACTTAGTTCTGCCTGTTACTTTGAAGTTTTTTGGTTTCCTCCCATTAAACAAGAGCACCTTTGTGCAGTCTCAGATTTGGCCCTGCTGATAGTCATTCTGCATTACATATCAATAAATGCTTCAAGCAACTGATTTTTGAATGAGGTCTTCAGATGTCTTGAAATCAACCTTTGATACTATTGCTAGATTTCAGTTTGTCATTCTTCAGCTTACTTGTAAGACTGACAAATTTTAATGAGATATAATCATTTGCATTATGCTGTCATGGTCAAAGTTCTATTATGTTTTGATGCAGTTTAGACATGTCCCAAGTATTTTACTTGTAATATGTCATCTTAATAGAAAAGAGAAGGAAGTTCTACAGCATCCTGCATTTTAATGAAACAGGTTTGATTTTTAGAGAAGTTTCCATTTTATTTAATTGCTTTTTCTTTGGTAGATTTTTTTCTCGCATACTTCTGTGTCTAATCTACATGGAGATTTAATTATTTGTCTTTAGAGATTCAGATATTTCTCTTTCAGCATCCATCTTTTTGCATCTTGGAATTCTAAGACTTTTCATTTACAAGCTGACGAGAATAAAATTTTAAGTGCTTTTCAAAGAACATCACTAGAAGAGGATTTTAATATTCTGAATGAAAGTTCTTATTTTTTCATGCCACTTTTTATATCTCATCTATTAGGTAGACTGATACACACCAATTCCTTGTTCTTTCCATTTACAGTTATATATACCTCCAGGCTTTGTCAGGCTGAGTCTATTTTTATTTCTTTCCATTTTAATTTAGTATCCTTCCCTGATTGCCTTCTTAGCATTTAACAATTTTTCCCTTGCATACTTCAACATTACTGAAGTGGTTCTTCCTACCAGTTCAAGCTCAAAGATATTGAACTAAAAAACGCTGTTTCTGAGCCTTAGGCAAAAAATCAGTAGATAATATTTTTAATCAGCTTGTGGTTTTTTTAACTGTGTCAAGAACAGTCGGTTCTTTGCTGAGCATTGAACTAGATTTTCCTGGAAGTAATCACTCTAAAAAACTGTTTATATTGCATCTATAGAATGCTTTTAGTTTATATTAAGATAATTATGAGGCATTTTTAAAATATAAGATGAATGAAGTTTTGTGGACTGGTTAAGATGGGAAAATTAGTGCTGGAAAACACAGGTATAAACTTACAGCATGTAACCCTTCTTTGTGAAAATTGGTATGCACTGGGGGCGTGGATATTTATAAAGGCTAATTTTAAGGAGGCTTGTCTGCTCAATTTCCCTTGAGAGTCAGCACAGACACAGGATCCCACTGAGGCAGATCACCACATAAGTTTAAATCCAGTTCTGAACAGCCATCTGAAGAGGTCTTCTAGAGAGACCTAAGGAAGTAAACTTTCTTAAATGAAAGTGGTCTTAATCAATATGCCTCTATAGGATCAGGGAATAATGATGTGTGCATGGAGTGAAGCTAAAGTAAGTGTCTGGGGACAGTTTTCTAGGGAAAAAATTAACACTACACACTTTAGGTATTGTAGGAACATATAAATGGGCAAGTACCCCAGAGAGTAGGTCTTGCCTATTTTACAGTATATTTTAGGTAAGAGGATACTGTGCTTGGTATGCTAATTCTTTGTCACGTTTCTTGTCATAATTTGTATGCTTGTGGTAAATTACCATATACTTCCCGAGTTTGTCTGCTGCAAATCTGAAGTTTGCATCTTTGTACAGGACTGCATTGGATTGTTCCAATCAGCCTCAAGTGCTTGAAGTGTGGGCATATGTACTGACACTTACTGTTTTGACCTGTTGTGCAGTTATCATAGAGAAAAGTATTTCTGGAATCTGGAAAAATAACAATTTCCTGAAATTCAGAGCTTAATTTTTCAGCATTTCATAGTGTATTTGTTTTAGGCTTGCTTCTCCTGGAATAAATTGTCATAAAAAGACAGAATCTGAAAGGATACTTAATAAAACCTAGGAAGGAGAGAAGCATGCATGTCAGTCACAATGATTGTATAAAATATTCTTGCTAAAACTCTTTTTCATTTCCAAGTAAATTAATATATACGACTGTTAAATAGGTTTTCACTCTCCAGAACGAAAAACATTTTAACATTCTAGTTTTGTAAAATCATACTCCATGTGAAGTAGGGAAAGAATTTATTGTAAGAATGAGAATGTAGAGAAAAATTAGGCCACGAACCAGTGGTCATTTTAGGTCAGCATATATAATTGCCAATAAAATTGAGGGAAAGCATTTGAAACAAATGTCATCCTTTTTATAGCTATCCTGAATAATTCTACATTTGTTCATGCATAATATGGCTCCCATGATGGTAGATAATTTGTAATGACTTCACAAACACATTACTAAATTAAAAGCTTACAAATGCTCATCTGAAAATGGCCAGCTTTCCTCAATCAGAGCCTATCAAGTAATTTTCTGTGGCACTTCCATACTTTAATCACATTTGTTTTCCTTTTGTATTTTCTGCCACTGTAGAAGCTCTTCTTTTTAAGTCTATGCTAACTCTTATTGCAACAAATACATGTCCATTACTCTGCTAAATTGAACTCTATGGAGTATTGCAGTTAACTCATTCTCAAGGCTTTTTATGCTGTGACTAGCAGATGTACAAGAACTAATATAAGTTATAAAGTTACTATTTGCGGGATTTATTCCATTAAAAGGTTATTAAAATGGTTGTTTCAATTTTTAAACCCACACTTCAAAACCTGGGGGAAAAAAAATGTAAAATATGTATGTAGTAAATTGACAGGGTTCAGCGGAATTTTTAATGGGCTGAACAGTTTTCGTAAGTGTATTGTCACTACTGGCACACTGCAATTTAATAGAGCTGGTGGTAATGTCCATGTCACTTCATTACACTTAGGATTTGACTATGAAGTTTATCTCAGAAGATGGCTTCAATAAACTCTCACATTGTGGCCCACATTCAATATTGTTACTGATATAGATTTGGATGCTACACAGAGAAACCATGTTGGTAGATCTCTTTTATTTTACTGAAAAAACCCCAATATGATAAGTGAAATTATTGTCTGTCATTAATGAAAGTTGCAGATGGTGTGAGTAAACTGCATGCAGCTCTGGGGCTCTCAGCACAAGAGAGACCTGGATCTTTTACAGTGGGTCCAGAAGACAGTAACAAAAATGATCAGAGGGTTGGAACATCTCTCCTGTGAAGAAAGACTGAGAGGGTTGCCTGAAGAAGAAGGCTCCAGGGAGATCTTACTGCGGCCTTTCAATATATAAGAGGGGGCTTATAAAAAAGTCAGCAAGGACTTTACCAGGGTCTGTAGGACAAAGGATTTTAAACTGAAAGTTTCAAAGGGGTATCGAGGTAGAGTTCTAAAGATATTTTCATGTCAATCTAAACTCATGTTTTCCTCTTCTTCTGTACCTAGCTGTGTCTTTTGAGAATACTGCTACAGTCTAGGAGACATTCACTTGGTTGTACTTTCCATGGAATGCTATCCATTTTGCTTTTCTCTAAAGCTCTTTGAGGCACAAAACAGTTACGGCTGAGGGAAAAAAATAAAAATTCTTTTGTTTTACTTAATTTTAGAAGGGAATTAAATATATTAAGAAAGTGTATATGTCAAAAAATGTAAACTGATTACTTACAAAGAATCTCTTCCTGTTATCGTGCACTGAACTTAATAACTTAGTACAGCTTTGCTTAGTTACATTATGCAGTCTTCCAACTAACACCATTCGATTCACCACCTTTTCTTTTATGACCTTGAAAGAGGGTGATTTGTCCTTCACCATTTCCTCAACAGCTGAACACTATACTATGTTCTTCCTAAGGCACTTGGAGCAGTAAGACAGTCACTATATCTCTGCTTAAAGGAAGGAGTGGATTAGTAATGCTAGAAATAGGTATCAACAACCAGATAGAACCTGGTAGAAACCAGTCTGTATTCAAATTCTTTGAAAGAGGGGAGCTCAAAACTGGTATCTGGCCCACAACTGTCAGACTGAACCACTTTGTTTAGTACTGCAGAGAATGAATATTAAAATTTGCCTTTATCCCATATGCTGTATATATATGCAAGAGGATGTAGGTAAATTTGCAGAACTGTTTCTCTGCATGTCATACATGGGCATATGCACATATATATGGATAGATGCATATATCTATACAGTATTATAGCTAAAATATAGGCTTTTATGACTTTGTTCCAATGCAATAAACAACTATAATGAAGTTGAATAAAGACATAATTTCATCTTCAGAGGATATTTTCTAGCAGAAAATACAATTCTTTCTGCAAGTCTTTTGCATCTGCACACACATCTGTAGTAAATGATAACTTCTAGAGTGATTCAAAGCTTTCTAATCCAATTTTCTACTGAGATTAATAGCATTTTGGCAGAAAGTGCTATAAATGTTAAATATGCTGCACATGATATACACATTGGAAAGAAGAGGCAGTGGTAACAGTGGTAAATCCTGCTTTGTCCTCTCTCAAGACCTCTTTGGAAGCAGAGAGAAATTCTAGGTTTGTGAAGAGAGATAAATAAGGAATGCATTTTATCATTCTTTTTGTCTTCAGGGAGTTTTAGAGATGCTTTGAATTTTTTCCCCCAATAGTCATTTTATACAGTAGTAACTAAGAAAGGGCTATAACTGTGATGTGGTTAGCCTGGATTATTGAATTATGTCTTGGGTCCCTGAGGATAAGAGGGACAGCTGGTATAAATTAGTGTAGTTCCTCTGAAACACATAATGCCATGCTGATTAATATGGACTGAAAATTTGATCCCCCTCTGCCTACCTGATGAAAACAATTCAGAGGATTCCTCCAGCAAAGGAAGCTGTTGAAATGGGGCTTTCCAAATGAAAGTGACTGACAACCCAAGAAGAAAGAAAAAAAGAAGACAAATACGAAGGGAAAAAACCACACAAATAGTTCCATGAAGGGTCCTTTCCTGAGGGTCACTAATATGCCTTTCGTGTCACTGAACATCTGTAAGGGAAGGTGACCATGCCCCTGTGTGGCACTGCCTGGCCCTAGTGATGAAGTTCTTGCCAGCAGAGCTAGAAGATTCGTCTGTGTTCCTTCTTCAGCCCTCATAGTTCACCACTTTGCCCCAGAGTTAATTCTACTTCAGTGAAAACTGAGCCATCAGAAATTTGCCTTTAGTGGTTTCCCTCTATCCGAGACTTCTCTTCAATATGTGAATATTGAGCTAACAAAATTTTTTTCAGGGAGTAGGGCAATTTTTTTCCCCCCTACAGATTCAGGCAATGAATGGATGGGGGAAGGCATGAAGGGGTTTTGAGCTCCAGAACTGTTTCCTGTGCTGCCAGTGCATCCATCTCATTCCACTCTTCTGCTGCATGCAGTGCTGCTCCTGTACTAATTTGCAGCTATGCCCAGGCAAAATCCAGAGATCTCACTACAGATGAAGTCTGAAGTATAATGAGGATGTCAAAGCCTTGCCCTGAAACCATAAAGCCATCTGTAAGTCCAGGCCTAATAAATCTCCTCCCTTTTGCCCCAATATTTAAATAACTGAAACTGAACTTATATGGGCTTTGGTTTTCTATTTTCTTTTTTTTATTCTTTAAGACTCTAACTTTGCAATCGCTAAGCATTGTAGATAGTGATCAAACTCCTGTTCCCATTTATGTAGGCTAAGGAAAACAAAATGCTACTATTTATAAAGTCCATAGCATTATGAGGGAGTGCAAGACTGGTAGGGTCTGAGTTGGGGGAAATGGGAAACACTACTTATGCATCTTTTTGTAGGCCTCATTAATCCTTTCTATTACTCTGCAAAGCATAACTAAATCCAAGTTGGCTGGATATGGTGAAGAAACATTTTGAACATTAGATGATGCAGTTTTTGTTAGGAATGGCTATTAGGATCCAGTTAATATTAAGGTTCTTTGGAAATTCCTCTGCCCGAATTAAGGTGCAAACAAGACCATATGCCAGTCAATAGTAAGGGTTTTATTTGATGGTAAATATGAGAGAGAGAGAGAGAGAGAGAGAGAAAGTGCGAGAGAAAGCGAGAGAGAGAGAAAGAAAGAAAGAAAGAAAGAAAGAAAGAAAGAAAGAAAGAAAGAAAGAAAGAAAGAAAGAAAGAAAGAAAGAAAGAAAGAAAGAAAGAAAGAAAGAAAGAAAGAAAGAAAGAAAGAAAGAAAGAAAGAAAGAAAGAAAGAAAGAAAGAAAGAAAGAAAGAAAGAAAGAAAGAAAGAAAGAAAGAAAGAAAGAAAGAAAGAAAGAAAGAAAGAAAGAAAGAAAGAAAGAAAGAAAGAAAGAAAGAAAGAAAGAAAGAAAGAAAGAAAGAAAGAAAGAAAGAAAGAAAGAAAGAAAGAAAGAAAGAAAGAAAGAAAGAAAGAAAGAAAGAAAGAAAGAAAGAAAGAAAGAAAGAAAGAAAGAAAGAAAGAAAGAAAGAAAGAAAGAAAGAAAGAAAGAAAGAAAGAAAGAAAGAAAGAAAGAAAGAAAGAAAGAAAGAAAGAAAGAAAGAAAGAAAGAAAGAAAGAAAGAAAGAAAGAAAGAAAGAAAGAAAGAAAGAAAGAAAGAAAGAAAGAAAGAAAGAAAGAAAGAAAGAAAGAAAGAAAGAAAGAAAGAAAGAAAGAAAGAAAGAAAGAAAGAAAGAAAGAAAGAAAGAAAGAAAGAAAGAAAGAAAGAAAGAAAGAAAGAAAGAAAGAAAGAAAGAAAGAAAGATAGAAAATAGGTGGGGGAGACAGAAAGAGGGTGACAGGGACAGAATAAGGAAAATATCACCACTCCCGGGATCCCAACGATGTTCCATTGATCCTCTCCAGCTGGTCTTCTTGGTGGTGAAGGTCCCCCTGAAAAGCATAGAATCCGATGGGTTTATATATGCTCTGGCTAGGTAGGAATGTCTGGGTATGTCCCCCTGGGGGAGGGGGGACAGTCTCTTACAGCAGACTCTGGATTTGTTGCATCACGTGCAGTCCTGTGGTGCAAAGCCTCTCACGTCAAAGTCCCGTGGATGTGGCCTGTGGGGTTGGGGGTTCCACAGCTGGGCCAGTTTGCATAAGGGAGGGTGGGTGTTCACCGCCCCTGAGCAGAGGTTATACCCGAAACCTCCTCCCCCTCCCTGCCTCATTTCAGGGGGACGTCTGTGTAAACCTGGCTTCTGTGGGCTGTGGTGTCCCCCACCCCAAACTCAGCCAGGGAAGATCCTTAGCACAGCTGCTGGGTTTGGCTCACATTCTCTTCTTTGTTTACTTGTTTGTTTCTCCCTGGGCCTGAGGTTGATGAAAGAATGGGTTTTCCCTTTATCTAATCTCAGTAGTTTGACTTGTAGCCCGAGGTTCTTCAAGGAGGTTTCTGTGGTTGTAGCTTCCTTAGAACTTTATATCAATGTTTGAGACATAAACTATTTTCAGTCTCTGACAATGGCAAAAATGTGTCTTTCTAATTTATGGATAATTAAAGTCCCACCTACTCATAGATGGTGATTCCAGGAGGTTAGGACAATAAAAGTCTGAAAAGCACACCTGCAGATCAGGTTGCTTTCAGACTTGCAGACAAAGAAATGGATGAATATAATAAACATAAAATATATTGCAGTTAAATCACACAGGGTCAGACTCAGCCTTGACGCAATTCCACTGCAGTCAATGAACTTACAAGAGAGAGTTCAATGTTTAAGCTTTCAAAATCATGCGTTTTAAAGTTGTAGTCTATCTGACCTTCCTTTGTGGCTCACTTTTATAGGTATCACATACCATGATGGCACATGACTATGTACAAATACATAGATTGTTGCAGTGACAGAAGGAAGACCAGGGACTCATTCCAGCATTAGCACCTGCCATCTCCAAAATAAATAAAAGCTTTAAAGAAACTCTTCTCCCACCAGACAGAGTTACAAGCAACAAAAATTGATCCTGATTTTGGATCTATTCACATAACAATTACTTACTTGGATAGCCTATTAATAAAAACAGGCAAAGTTCCAGCAGTGACAATAAGGATTGTTGCAATCTGACATGTGAGAAAGATCCTCCTTTAAAAGACTTTGCACTTACTCAGTACAATCTCTCTGTTCTAGAGGACATCTGACTGTCCTTCTTATGGGTTCTGCTGGGAGAAGTCTGACAGCTTCATTATTTCTTTGAGACTATAAGGGTATATATATGTATTTATGTATAAACTTTTTTTACAAACTCTAAAATCTTTTCCCTTTTTCTTAAAAAATAACCTTATCCTGGGTATATCAAACATTTGTCTTGTATAGTACAAGAATGTGGAGATAATGCTCTGAATTTTCAGTTTTTCAGTCTGAGTTGACAGATTTCATTCTTTATGCAAAATGCATTAAATAAAGAACTACAACAACAACAAAACCCCAGAGCTGTTTGAAACAAAGCCTCCCCTCCTAGTCTTACATAACAGACAGATAGAATAAACTGCTTGATGAAGTGCTTTTCTGAAAGTGTGAAGAAAGCTCCTAGTAACTTTGAAGTGTTCTCTGCTTTCCGAGTTGGGTTTCCACTACACACTGACTGACCCTGTGACTGACAGTTGTGCCAGAGGGATTTCTGCAGATCCACTTGGAAACGTCTTAGTAAGGCACCGTAGGAGGGCAAGCTGTTGGGTTACACTATGTGGTGACAGAGAGATAAACCCGGAAGGCCGGAGAGACAGCCTCTTTCCTGGGCCCGGAGGTGACCCTGGGACTGTATCCAGGTCACCGGGGATGGGCGGAGAGAGGTTTGTGGCTTGTGGACAAAGCTGGACCTGTGAGAAGTGAAGATTGTAGTTTGTGACCTTATAGGGTATTGTTTACCTGTTACCGTAATAGGCAATGTCTGTGCACTGCTCCAGGTGATAGGGAGACACTGTGGTGAACATCTTTCCTGTTTACATGATGTTATATCCTGTTCTGTGGGGGTATTTAGGGAATTCACACTGTGCAATAAACGGGATTTTGTCTTTGACTTTGCACCTGAAGGAGGGCAGAGTTCGCCCATGCGTGATTACTGCACAAGCTGCCTGGCTAATGCAGTGCTGGCAATCTATGGTGCTTTTTATCATGTGCATAAAACCAAATTATCTGTTGTTTCTAAACAGACATTGCTTGTATCAGTTGTGACTGGAATATGTAACTATCACACATGAATTCATTACTGTCACAAATGTGAAGAATATTGACAAGAGAAGGATTTTTTGGAAGTTGCTGAGGAAACAAAACAAAGAGAAGGGGGTTGTTTTATTAATTTGCTGTTTCATCAGTCCTTAAAAAGATTGCTTTTTCAAAGCTGTACTGTGGCTCTTTCCTGGAAGTCTGCCTCACATGTCAAGAAAAAGAAAACAAGCAATTTTTCTAGAGATTACTGTATATTAATGATGAATAGGACAGTGAGGATAATATCTGATAAGGAACAAACAGATTGGTGATTTCAAAAACAGCAGGTGATTTAGCCATATGTATTCCATCAAGATAAATATCTCTCCAGAAAATGCTGTTCTACTTATTTTCTTCTTTTGTTTTTCTCCCGCAAGATAAGAAATTGACTCAGAATGGAGTAAACTCTGTTTTGTTTGGTTTTTTTTTTTTCTTTCTTGAGCTCTCTACCAGGCTGTTATCAAGTCATTAGAAATAAGCCATTTGTGAGGTAGACATTAATAGGAGAGTTCGCTGATTGATTAACACATATCTATTGTTCACCATAGATTAGTGAAATGGCTTTTCTGAATAGCTTTCCTAAGGGTCAAATAGACATTGCCTGGCCACAAATCATGCATACTGAATTTGAAGATGAAAAGGGCCATATAGAAGATTTTGAAGTGTCAAAACTGAATTAATTTTGGAACGCAGGCTTCAGCTTCAACTACTGAGTACTCTCTAGTTCTTCAAGATCTGCTCAAAATTGCGGGGGGAAAAGGCTTTTTTTGACAGTATAATCTAGTGGTATCTAGTAAAAAACTTTGTGGTTTCCATTAAAAAATGTAGTGATTTCTGTCCAAAAACCTTGAATTGAAAGGACTGTTTCAATTCAACTACTGTCAAGGTAGATTTTGAGATCTGCATATTACTTTGTGTGCATCAATAATTATTTTATTTATATAATAGCATTTAGCCGAGGATTTCAAAAAAAGTCTGAGTAAAATTGGTGAGGCATTTTTGGCTGTAGGCTGTGGGAATACTCTTAGGGCCCTGGTGATAATCCTCCTGAAAGAATTATGCTTGTATTCATGAAAATATATAGTAGCAATAATAATTAGTGGTATATTTAAAATCCTGCTGTACAGTAGAAGAAATGTTAAGTAGTCACGACTGGAAAAGCCCTTTCTACTACTTAAGCATACCCAAAAAGACAGCTCTCTTATTTGATTTGAGATCTGAATTTGCTGCTTAATTTATAAAAAGGGATACGCAAACCAACTTTCCCGAACACTGCCTTCTTCCATGCATGAACAAAGGTAATTCTCATTTTATAGTATTTGTTCAATACTGAGTACCATTTACAAAGATGAGAGGTGTGGGAATGCCTGTAGCGGGAAGAGTGTGTAACAGCAAGCCCCAAATGCTGGTATAAATGGTAATATGTCAGAGAGAAAAGGATATCTGTAGGCATAATCATTGCTTCTGAGCTGAAATGCAGGTAATGATGTGGAGAATGTAGTCAGCTCAGGAAGGCTTTAATTCTTGTAAGCAGGAGACTGGATGAAAATATATGACTGTATGAGAAGCTGAATAAGTATGATTCCATGATCAGATTTTTTTTGCAGAAATTTTAAATTCCGTCACCAGCGCTCTCTCTTTTTTTTTCCCTTTCTGTGTTGCTGAAGCCAAGTTTATATTGCACACTGCTGGGAAATTAATCAGACTTTAGTGAATCACCTCCCATCATATTCACAACAGTTAATTTTTGATGGTGCTTAGTGGCATAATCCCAGCTTTGTAAGTTGGATTCATTTAATCAGGTTATTTACTTTTCTGTGCCAAACTCTAAATGGGTAGAAGTTGCCATAGTCTAATTATAAAAAATACCGTCATCTCTTCGTGTCTCCTCATAGTTTATTAGTTAAAGGTACTGCTTTTTTAGAGGCATTTTGTTATGTGCTCTCTGTTTAGAAATGAACTTTCTGCTCAGGCGGATTTAGCAATTATCACATGCCATCATTTTGGGCTTTTCTTTAAATGGGAGAGTTTGAACCAGAACTCTTTGGCTGTAAAAATTAAGCTTCATGCAAACAGGAGATAAATTTGATTGTAATGCAAACTGACTAGCTTCTCATCTGCAAGTCTGTCATACTGATCATGTTGTAGTTTATGAATAGGTAATGCAAAATGTGTGTACCTTTACAGATAAATAAATAATCTTTCCTGGTGAATTGGAACTAAGTTTGAAAGAAAAGTGTCTCAGAATGTAAACATTTCCCAGTATTCAGTAGTGGTTTGGCTTCAGTTCTTTGGTTTCAAGTCCTTCATTTCATACAGAAATGAAGTCTCGTTGTGAACCTTGAATTCATAGTAACCTAGCATGAGGGCAAGGCAATAACATTTGTTCAGAACTATAGCTTTAAGTAGTGTTAACCCATGTGTGTTGAACAGTGTGGGGCTGATGTCCAGTATATATGTGTCTATTTATAAATAAATAAACAAAGGTGGTGTCAGCTCTTGTGTACAGGGAACCCAGATTTCATTAACTGTGAATTACCTCATTTGATCAGAGAAAGATTCCCGGAATTATTGCATAGTATTGGAGAAGATTTTACCCTGTTAATATTGGAATATTTATATAAATAGTAAAACTTTTCCTATTCTGTTTTTATGAAAGGAAAATCATTGCAGAAGAATAAAAATCCTAGGGGACTGTTACTACTGTGTATCAGGATTGACCCAGCCCAAAACAGATCATGCCCATTGCTGTGTTGAAATGGGACTGGATATGATTGACACCATCACGTAAGTACCATGCATGGTGAACCCAGACAGGAGTGCTGCAACAACTTGTATGTGGTGTTCAGGAACTGTGCTTTTAGAGAAACAGCAGTGTCTACTAGCACTGCTCACCTGGCAAGTCACACTCTTGCATTCCGGCCACAGGACACTGATTTCAGGAACGGCCATTCTAGACATTGATTTTCCACTCCCTTTAATCACTGTAAGGAGTAAGTGTGCAAATTGAGTATGTAGAGACACATAAATGTACTAAATAGGTGGCAAAAAGAATGGGAAATAACAAAATATACCCTATTGTCTATTGCCACAATGAAAGGAGTCAAATTTCTTGTTTTGCAGTGATAAACACTGCTCATTTTGCACACCAGTATGTAAACTCAAAACCAGTCCTGATGTATGCGTGTTATATATGTGTTTGTAGTCTCAAAATCATAGGCTGCTGATTACTCCTTTTTTATGTAATGTTTAAACCTTTCATTTATTCTGCTTTTCAGAAATGTAACGTGAAATTCACTTTGCTGCTCAGATTTTTTTATGCTTGAGAGCTCTACACTGATCATTATTTTGCCAAGACAAAAAATGTGGGTGTGAGAGAGCTGTGAATGAGCTTTTACTTGAAGCTGGAAATCTATTTCATTACATAGGAAGGAAAGGATAAAGATGGAAAATTTCTGTATTGCCCACTTCTCCTTTTCATTTGCTAAACATACTGTAAAATCTTGCGGAGTGTGAAGAGCTGAGTAAATTAATTCATTTTCTCCCTCTCATTCAGTGCAAGTTCATCACGTTTGTAAGCATTGTAAAATTGATAAAATACTTTGTAATCTCTTAATCTATAATTTATTATAGTCTATGATAATATAAAATCCTAAAAGAATATGTGTATCCTTTCAGCAGTATATGGATACTCCATTTATAAGAAAGCCCTGACCTTCAGAAACATAATTAGATGTACAGGTTCTGTACACATTTTTCAAAAGCCTTTTGGTTTGTTTGGGTTTTTTTAAAATCCCTGGAAAGCTTTAATTCATTAGTTGTGCTGTATTTCATGTATACAAATAAAGTATTGATAGAGCTGTTGGAACTTTCCTCTTCAGAATGTTTCAGTTTTGCTAATATTAGAAATGTACGTGTTCCCTTTTTAGGGTATATTTTATTGGCTACTGACATGATAATGTAAACTTGAAAAAGGAGTTGAATTAGAAAAGAATAAACTGGGACTGTTCAGCCTGCAGAAGGAAGGCTCAGAGGGATTCTTATCAATGCAGACAAATACCTAGTGGGAGGGAGTAAAGAGGACAAAGCCAAACTTTTCTCAGTGACATCCAGTGCCAGCACGAGAGGAAATGGGCAGAAACTGAAATACAAGAAATTCAATTTAAATAGAAGAAAAAACTTTTTTTATCGTGGAGGTAGTCAGATACTCGAGAGGTTCCACTGAAAAGGTGTGGCATTTGTGTCCTTGGAAGGACACAAACCCAGCTGGGCACAGTTCTGGGCAAACTTATGTAGCTGGCTGTTCTCTGAGCAAGTATGTTGGTCTAGACGATTTCCAGAGGCCCCTTGTAGCATCAGAACCTTTGCGATTCTAAGTGGACGAGCTGTAGTGTGTTATCTAGACTTGTTTAGTCAGAGATTGTGGTAGAAGACAACTGGCAATTTTAGAATGTTATTTTTTAAAGAACTCATAAATTTTAGGTCTTTTATGTAGGCAGTCATCAGAGCATGGTGAGAGAGCAAGATCGGTAAGAGACAAGGCTATAAGAGAGTGCCAGATTTATTTAGGAATTTTTGGATAGCTAGGGACCTATTCTGCATTCTTTGTGCATAAGCACAATTAGTCTCTCTCCTTCACAGAAACCAAAGTTAGAAGATAGACTCCCCAGATTCATTTGTTTTAAAATATGTTTAGTAAATGAAAAGGAGAAGTCAGGAGCTTCTGAAAGTGAAGTTGGAATGCAGCATTTTATTTTGTATCGGTATGATTGTTAAGTTTTGTTTATCAGTTCCGTGAGATACAAAGTCACTTTTTTTAAACTTCCCCCTTTCATGCAGAGGTGGATGCCAGCTGGTAGACTTTTTAAAGTCTATTCACTTTACTATAGAATTCAGGCCTTGGCACTGTAAATTTATGCTTGGAATTTGTCATCCCTAGTGATACGTTCGTCATGTTACCTGGGATAAATAAGTAAGTAAATAAATAAATAAATAAAGTCACTTGAACTGTGATTCAGGTGATGGATCTGTCAAAAGTGTCTGTCCCAGAGATACATACCAACAAGATGTGGGGTTTTTGTCCAGAAAATCAAGGAATAGAAACTTCTATGGCTGGTTGATGGTTTTGTGATTGGACTGAGTTGAATGTGTTCATATAAACTGATACATTCCATTCTCTTCATGTTCTGCATAACGGTTATTTAGAAATCCTACAATATGGTGCTGAATGTCTCATCTGAGAACATTCTTTTCAGAGTATTATAAAATAATTATAATTTTCACAATTTCATCCACCTTCCTCGAGGTGTTTTCTTCAAGGGAACAGAACCAAAATAATTATGGGAGGAGCTTTTTATCCTTAAAAACTGACAAAACAGACAGTATTATATTCTGCTTCTATTCCAAAAGAATTTCTGCAGCCATTGTGTCAGTGCCCCAGTACAGGCCAGGTGTTTGTTCTACTTTAGAGTCACTTAAAGTGCCACAGCAGTGAGTGAAGTGTTCAATACCACCAATGTTGCTCTTACCATATTTTTGAGTTTTGACTGTCAACTTTTTGTTAGCAATAAAATTAAAATGATCATATTCATTAGTGCCTCTAATATGTCATGTATTTCTCTAATGTGACAGTTGTCCTCACCTTGGTTGTGAGCAGTGTGTTAGGCCAAGTACTCTCTTCACCTTACTTAAATTAATTTCCACATTTGAAGGTTTCAGTCTCATGTATTACAGTGTTTTACCTTCTAAATAGATATATTTGTTAGCTAATTGCCATGTAGAAAAGTTATGCCGAACTAACAAAGCTCTTCCCTCCCTCTCTCCTCCAAAAGCTGTGTAGAGTTCTGTTTTAAGCTAGTGTTATGGGGGCAATTTTATCCATTTTTAATAATTTTGTCTTTCCTTAGACAGTACTTCATCAATGCATATAAATTGTATTAAACAATTCTTTGGCTTGGTCCAGAATCTCCTCTTAGGAGATGAAATGTGGTGGAATGAGGCACTTATTTAACTGCATTCGATAATGTTACAGAGGAAGAAATCATCTGTAATGTTTCAAATTGGAAATGAGAGATTCTGAGTGAGCAGTATATAAATACTAGATTTTGGACTGGGTCAAAATACTCAGGTTAACATTCATAGACTTGTCAAAACTTTAATGGAATCCTGTAATCATTCCTGTTGTCACACAGACAGTACATTTTCATGATGCTTCTTCCATTAACACCTTACTAGGATG
Organism: Eulacestoma nigropectus; assembly: GCA_013397775.1. Lineage (NCBI taxonomy): Eukaryota > Metazoa > Chordata > Aves > Passeriformes > Eulacestoma > Eulacestoma nigropectus. The sequence goes on from VZTE01002332.1 coordinate 100,097, forward strand.
CCATTTTAGCGCTGACTCAGAGGGAATTGCATCACTAGCTGCATCACTGACTGTCTGTAGTAGCAGGAAGCATGGAGCATGTCTGTGGATCACAGCAACTGCTGCTGACTGCTTTAGTTCAACCTACACACTGTGGTGAGGAGGGGAAGGGTTACTTTAGAATGTCTCATCTGACCTTCTGATTGCATGTTATTGCTGCATGTGGGCTTTTGAAGAGGTCTGAAGGAAACTGTCCATGAACCCTTGCTTCTTGAGAACTGGGCAACCCAGTGGGGTTTATCAGCTATTTTTTGTGTCGCATAGGTGATTTTATCCCAAATGGATGACTCCACCTAATGTGAATGACTCCACCAGTCATCATGTAAGACCTCACAGATGGAAGTTGGGCTTATTTGCACCTGGGCAGGTTTTTGCATTGGGGAGGTTGATGCTCGAACTGTCTCCTTTTGATGGGTTTGGTCATTGGCTGACCAAAGCACCAGGAAAGGGAGAGGAACTACAGTAGCCAATTTGAGTCAGTCCAATGGAAATATCAAGTTTTCCTGTGTGATTTTTGTCTGAGGAAATAGACAGAAGCAATAACTTCCCTGATGTCAACACTGTTGAAGCTTTTCCCTAGTCATCCAAAAGTCCAGAGCCTGGAAATGTTTGAACTGGCAGGAGTGAACTGACCTCAAGTTTTGAGAGAACCATCAGCTGCCCTTATAAGAAGCTGTCTACCATGGTGAGAGCTTCGTCAGCTTGCACCTCTGCAAAAGCAAGCCAACAGCCCTTCACAGCCCTGACTCTCTGTCCTCTGCTGCAGCTGAGCAATACTCTGGGGAAGTGTATGTAATTGAACCAAAAATCATATCTATGCCTTTAACCAGGAAACATTTATTTCTGCAGATATTTTTAGACCTAAAGAAAAGACCTAAATAACTAAAAGAAATTGCATGCAGAACTTTCTCCTTTCCCTCCTCATATGCTCAGGAGCACAAGTCTGGAGCTGTTCTGAACATCATCTAAATTACTTCCATGGCCCGTATCAGCACATGAAATATTTGTAGTTAAGGAGGGACTTAAAATTTAAAGGCTTTGTGGGTACTAGAGCTGTCAGGGTAGATGGTTGTCTTATTAGTCACTTGCATAGACACTGAACACAGTTGGTTTAAAAAGAAAATGTTTTTGTGATTTCCGTTTGTTTCTGGGCCTACTTTTGTGTTAACAGTTGGAAAACTTACGTATGGTATAGGAACCTATGAGAGAATAAGTTATAATGAATAATTTATTTGAGAAACTTCTTTTTCCTATTCCTGGCTTGTTTGTGAAGTGCTGGTATTTTCTCAGAAATATATTTATAATTTAAAATACCTCAGTGGACATTTTTGTGATATTTTATTGTAGAAATGTTGATGTTGTTTGGGAATATGATTGTTGTACTGCTCTGAATTTATATTTGAAGCCTGTTCTTTATATATTAGCTAATATTCCTAATTTTTGATAGTTCGGTGGGGTGTATTTATGGAAATTATCTGCATAAAGAGCACAACAGTCTACAAGATAAACTCAAAAAATTTAATGAACTGTTCATGAGGTTTTTTTCCTACTCAAATTTAGTAATGATGAAAGCATCTCTGAAACACATCATAGCTTGTGGGGAAGATGTAGAAATGCATTCTAAATTTAGATTTTTTACTAAGTGACTACTTATGGAAAATTTTGTTCAAAACATGAAGTTTTTTCTGATTCTGCTTTACAGTTCATTGGTGCATTATACAGTTCAGCTTATTTAACAAGGAGCATGGTCAGCCATGTTGTATTTCTCTGCTCATTTCTTTTCATTTACTTTTTGTTATTCTACTCAAATTTCTAAAAGGAAATTAAATTTCCTCCAGTCAGACAAAGCAATGTCAAAGCCTGGAGTGGACTTTCTCAGTCTCTGAATTTCACTGTCTTTCCACATACATTTAGTCTGAGGTTTTATATACTTTTATAAATGGAGTAGAAGGGAGGGAGGGAACCAACAAACAAAACCCCACTCATTTGTGAACAGAGAAACTCAAACTCTTGTGGGTTCATTAATTAAGATTATTACATAGGTACTTAATTATGCAGGAGAACATAGGTAGGCATACCTATGGTTGGATCCATAGGTAGGATTCAGTGTAATCCTGAAGGGCTTTGGCTTGCAAGGTATGGTCTTGGTGTAAGGTCAATCTGTTAAAGACACAATAACACATGCTCAGGTGAAGATGCAAAGTGTGGTCACTTATCATTAGGTGGCTTATGTTATTAGGTCCTTTCATTTCCTCAAAGCTTTGTCAGACAGTGTGCACAACAAAGCTTTGTAACACTAGAATCATTTTAGGACTCCTTGAAGTCATATTTGAGGCTTGACTGAGAACAAATACTGAATAAAGGGAGAGCTGACTAGCAGTGAGTAGAAATAGGACAAGGAAAAATTTAATCCTTTAGAAAGCTGTGCATAAGCCTGTCTGTGCTATTGCATAAAATATGACTGAAAAATGTGTTACGCTCACATTCCCTATGGGGAAAAAAGAGAACTCCATGTTACTCACATCAATGAGGGCTGACATGGTATATACTTCAGCACTTCATAGGTGAAGAGTTTCTTATTTAAATTGAGGCCAGGTGTCTTTGCTGCACATCCCACATCTTGATCTATGCTGACCTTTCTGTTAATTGTATTTAAACAAGTACAACTTCTGAAATAGTTGAAAAGTCTTTCTAAAGGCATCTCTGCAGAATCCAGTGTACCTGGATGATACTTGGGGGAAAAAAAAAAAAATCAATGAATTTCAAGGCAAAATTATAGCCAGAGTCTCATTTTAAGGTCTTCTTCTATTAAATGCATTGGAAAATTCAAATTAAGAAAATCTAATGAAAATAAATTCTTACACTGAATAGTCCGTTTCCTTTATTCAGAGATAATGTCACTTTCTGGATAGCAACCAGACTGTGAAATGCCAGGTGTTTATTTAACAGAAACAGCAGAAAAGATCTATGTACAGTATTATTACATAACATGTAATATTTTAGACTGTTAGTTTCAAGGTACCTTTTCAGTGTTCACAACTTTGTGCAGGGTGCAAGTCATAGCATGCCTTTCATTCACAGAAATGAAGAATCTTTCCTTATTGCAGCACCAAAAAAATGCTTTAAATAACAATTTTGCAGATTAATTCATCTTTTACCAGCTAGGCAGTAAAAATCTCTGAACATTAGATTTAATTTACAGGTGCAAGACAAGTTGTTTCAGTGCTACTCTTACATGAGCTTTGGAAAGATAATCATTTTTATAATCAGTCTGCTGTTCTTACACTGATTTATTACTTTCATCATTTTCTTTGTCCTGTACTCTGGTAACTGGGTAATTGAACCAATTAGAACATAGTTGTTTGGGAATAATTACTTATACATTGGCCTTCTCAACTAGTTCTTCTCTGTACCTCTTTTCTCACAGAAATGGTCAAGAAATTTAGAAATACTGAGATTTTGGTTTAACAGTAAGTAAAATAAAACCAAGAAAATTATTTTTTTAAAATTATAATTAGGGCTTTGAAACTACTGAAGGTAGAGAACAGTACCTGAATATACCATTTCATGTTTTATAACACCCTTTCTATTCAGTCCTATATATATATGTGTGTGTGTGTGTGTTAATTTTGGAAGGAGAGAAAATCAAGAGCAGACATTGTCTAAATATTAATATTCTGATGCTGTCCATTACAGATCTGTTGCAGAAGCCACAGAGGTTGATCTCAACATGAGAGTTGGATTGCATACAGGCAGGGTGCTTTGCGGGGTGCTGGGTCTCCGAAAATGGCAATATGATGTCTGGTCAAATGATGTGACATTAGCTAATGTAATGGAAGCTGGAGGACTGCCTGGGTAAGTCTGAAAAAGAACCACAGGAAAAAAAAAGAAAACAGTATGGGTGAAGAATTTATTTCCTTTTTTGAGGCATTTGCAATGTCACTGCTATTGATTAAAAATACTGTGTTTGGCAAGAGCAATCAATGTATTATATGATTTATCCTGTGGAATTTTCCAAATGATCTTGATATTTGTGTAAGTAATAGGTTAGATTAGAAGCAAAACATTCTCAAACAAAATCGTTTTTAGAAGTTGCCAAATATAAAAAGTAGGAATTAGGCAATACTAGGAATGTAAGAATGCTAGACTTTGATCCTTTCCTGTTACAAAAGTAAAACCCGATAGCTATTGCTGGAATTTTTTACTCTTACACACCTCTATACTTGGAGGGGGGAGGGGGAATGCCTTGCTGCTTTTACATGACAAGATTTTCAACACTAGTCATGTGCTATAGAAAGATATACTTATTTATGAACTCAGATATTGATGAGATTTGCAAATGATACAGTAGCACATAACCTGCAACCAACCCATGGGGCATGTCCTGGAAATTTAAATACTCATTGCACAGCCTTGGACACAATTTAAATACACACAGGGAACATTTGCAAAGGTGCGTGGGTGTTCTGTGTGTAGCTCACATTTGGACTAGGACTTGCCATACTCTTTCTGATTTTTACAAGATCTTGATTTGCTATACAGGAGGACAATGGAACCAATTTTGTTAATGATGAGTGAATTTCTATTTATTGCATACATCTGCTTTAGATAATTTTGGCAGTGTATTTTATGTGTTCATTATCTTAAAGTTATCCAGTGGAAAAAAATATGAACATGTATTTATCAGAGGAAAGCAGTAAAATATTTTCAGATACCTTCTCTGAAGACATTTCAAATATAAGGAGTCTTTCAGGAGAAAATGTGAAAACATTTTCATGATAAGAAAACTCAGAAATAATATTAAAGATGGGTGTCTAACCAACACAAAGTGAATCAAAAAGCTGCCTACAAAACAGAGTGAATGAATGATATGAGTCAGAGATGTGAAGTGAAACAGAAAAAGAAGTTTCTCCTTTATACACAAGAGAGGTTTGGAGTGTGATGCCACAAGTTTCAAACAGCAGGATGTTTTTCCAAGCAGCCGTTGAGGTAAAAACTTAAGAAAGCCACACATTGTAGAAGATGTGCAGATGCTCACTTTGTACAAATCAGCAAATCTGCAAGTGTTTGGATAGTCAGCAGTTATCCTTCTGTTCACTTTGCCCAAGTTTAGAAAATACATGTAATAGAAATTTTTTCTATGTTCAATTTGGCTAAATTTGAAACAAAACAAACTTTTTTTTTTTTTTTTTTTAAAATCAAACCTGTGGTATTCCATGTAAATTGACCTCTTTATGAGCTTCTGTACAGGAGTGTATTTCAGTAGCAGGTAGCTCATAATGCATCTTTGCTTCAAACAACGTCTGATTTTTCTCTCCAGGAAAGTTCACATTACAAAGACCACCTTAGAGTGCCTAAATGGGGACTATGAGGTAGAACCAGGATATGGCCATGAAAGGAATAGTTTCTTGAAGAAACATAATATCGAAACGTATTTTATTGTGCCATCCCATCGTAGGAAGGTAAGTTTATTCAGTGATACATTTTCATAATTTAACACCTGTTCTGTGGTATTCTGAAAGCAGAGACAATACTAGTTGTTTTTTTTCCTGGAAGCTCTTCAAATGCTCTTGAAGGCCCAGCAGTGCATTTTGAGTCTCAGCGTGTGATGAGATGGTGACAGTGTTTTTCCAATAGGTGTGACGATAGTCACGCCTTCCCTCCTCTGGTTACTGAGTGCAGCCTTTTGTTCTACTGAAAAATGTTTCTTGTGAACTCAGTAGGAGTCTTGAAAGTCCATAATTGTTGTTTAAACACATTCCATTTGTTAAACCTTTTCTACATCAGATGAGGCTTATCTTTGAAGTTATCTGTCATAACATGCCTAACAGGCCAAGACAAACTTTATCACCTTTTATCTCAGCCAGAGAATTTGGGATACAGATTTTTGCACCCTTATCTTCTGAAACTCTGTCCAAATAAGTATAATCCAGGGATTTTGCCTTCAAGGGGAAAATTATAATATCCAATTCTGAAAGTATTGGTCAGGTTTTAAAGGGATGTCTTTATACACACTAAGTTTTTAAGCTGTTAAAACTCCTTATTTGAGGGTTTTAACCATCAAGTATCTGAGAAAAAAATAACCACAGAGAAACAGGTCATCTTGAATTTCATACCTGCAATCAGTTTTTTGGTCTTAAATTGATGACTCTGTGAGTTTTTATGGAAATGTTGGGAGTCCAGTCACCAGGATAATTTGATTCTGGGATTGAAAACTCCTGTTGTTTTATTCTGGAAAGGCTGCTGCAAGAGTGATTGTGTTGATTTGGCACAGCCTGGATTTTTGGTAGCAGGGGAGGGCTATGAAAGTGGGTTCTGCGAGAAGCTGCTAGAAGCTTCCACTCTGTCCAACAGAGCCAGTCCCTGATGGCTCTGGAGATGGACATGCCACTGGCCCAATTAGAAAGGTTGGTAATGCTTCTGTGATGACATATTTAAGAAGAAAATCAAAGCAGTGCACGTGCAGTTTTTTCCAGGGAGTGGCAATGCACCGCGGGTGCTACCATCTTGATGTGGCCTGCAGCAAGCCATGCCTGCCTGGCCGCCCCTAGCCAGCCACGCCACAGGCAGAAGGGCTGAGGCAGTGACAGCAGCTTCTCCTTCCCAGCACCCCGCGTGAAGAGAGGCGTTAAATAGCGCCAGCACCGTGGCGGCTGCCACTGCCTGCACAGTGGCGACGGGGCCACCTGGCCGGCAGCGGAAACATGGCGAGCTATTCCCCGATGGGAAACCTAGATGAGCTCAACCTCTCCATGCTGCGCGGTGCTGTAGGAATCTTTGAATTGGTGGAACTTGTTAACAAGGGTTCCTACGGGCAGCAGTTTTTCTTCTAGATAGAGAAGAGCAGGAAGTGAGGACATGTGAGGGAAAACAACATGGAGACACCAAGGTCAGCAGAGAAGGAGAGGGAGGAGGCGCTGCAAGAGTCAGAGTCGAAATTCCTCTGCAAGCCATGGTGAGGACTATGGTAAAGTAAGCTGTCCCCCTGCAGCCCATGAAGTCCATGGGGAGTGCAGAGATCCACTTGCAGCCCGTGAGGGAGGTGCTCACGCCGGAGTGGGTGGATGCCAGAAAAAGCTGTGATCCAGTGGGAGACCCAAATAGAGAGAGGAGGCCCCTGCTTCCAAACTAGAGCAGCCTGTCCTTAGAGGACTTCACCCCATGGACGAGTGACCCATGCTGCAACAGTTTTGGGAAGACTGTTTGTCTGTGGGAGAGACTCACATTGCAGCAGTTTTGGCAGGACTGCTGCTCATGAGATTGGAGCCACGCTTGGGAAGTTTGCAGAGAACTGTCTCCTGTGGGAGGGACTCCATGGCATAGCAGAGGAAGAACTCCTCTCTCTGAGTGAACAGAAGATCTCAAGTGATGAACTCACCAAAACCCCCATGCTCTGTCTCCCTGCGCTGTTGGTGGGAAGGAGGGAGGGGCTGGGGATGAAAAAGGTGTTTCAAAGGCTTATTTTACTTCTCATTATCCTCCTCTGACTGTGTTAATAATAAATTTACTTTATACCTTTTAATTTGAGCCTGTTTTGCCCTTAGAGTGTTTTCTCCTGGTCCTCATCTCAACTCATGAGCCCTTCATTACTTTTTTTTTTCCCTCTCCTCTGCCCAGCTGAGAGCAATAAAAGGGTGAGCGAACGGCTTTCATGGGTGCCTGGCATTTGGCCAGTGTCAAACCATGACAGTGATTTTATGTACTTCCTCTAAAGCATCTTCTTATTAGAGAGATGGAGTTTTCTCCTCCGGTGTGAAAATCATGCCATCTCACATTTTGTTCTTCTGGTATATATGATTAAATTCAGTTTTAAATAGTGTGAAAGAAAACAGGTGGAAAAATGGTGGGCTAAATTCTGTTTTGGCAGTCAGTGAGAGTGTTTTTTGGTGGCTTTCTTGAAATCAGGACTAGGATTTTTTAGGAAATCAAGATTTCCTAAATTAATCAATCCCAATAAGGAAGAAAATGCAAGGGAGAGTTTAATTAAGGTAGGTGTGTTGCTTATTGCTGCTAGATTGTTTGTCTTGGTTTTCTGCTGTTTTCACTCCTACAGCATTATGTATCATTTCCTTTCTGTGTTATTAGGTATCAGGTTTCATTTCATATTGAGGAAATAGAGGAATTTCAGAAAATTGTTCCATAGGTTGGTGCAAAAAGACAAGCAGAGACAAAAGGGAATTAGTGTGACTTTTACATAGAGAAACTGTATTGTGTCATATCTGCTACAAAAACCAGTGATTGAGGAATAGAAGCTTTACAATCACATATGGAAGTAAGCCAGGTCAATGCATGTTTAATGTGCAAGAACGAGAGCGTACTGCCATGTGAGCACACATTTCTTTGTCTTTGCAAGATTGCTGAGAAAGGACTGCTTGGTTTGTCATCAGCTACATAAACCAAATGCCATCTTACCCATGAGTGTCACTGATGAGTCTGTGGAAATGACAGATGCTACTCTACAGCTTGACTACCAGTCGTTGTCCAGCATGCATCACTGGTGTGTCAGCCAAACTGGCAGAAAGAAACACTTCATGAATTTTACTGGTATTGGCTGGCTTCTCCACTGGGCTGGCAGGTCAATCAGCATGCCACTTTGCTGTTTGTCACAGTCCATCATAGCCATCCCCAGTCTTTGTATACTTGCATACTGATCACTGGACCACGAGCTATGTAATACCTTCTAAATAAACAGCTGCTGTTCCCTCCTACCCTGATTCATTCATTGCCTCTTCAGAGACATAGGAACAGAAGGCTACCCGTGAAGCACAGACAAGACAGAGTTTTACCTGGTGAATTCAGGTATCTTCTAGTTTAATATTATATTCCTTCCTCTTGAACATGAGCCGCTGAAATACATTTTTTATTTGTCATATATTATCTCTGACATTAACACGAAGTGACTCCAGCAGCTATGATACCAAGTGGAATGAAAATCAATGTTATGACCAACATATAAGCAAGAATATGTTGAATTTGAAGCAAAAATAGGACCACTTGGGGTTTTGTTAAAAATTATTTGTTTAGAAGACACATGCCCACATTCTTCCATGCTTGGTCTGACAGGAAGATTTTTCATCCCTGTCACTCTAGCCAAGAATGATATTAACAGTGTAAGATGTTTTCATTCATGTACCAGTTACATTTTAAATATGAACAAATTAAAAATTATTCCCATTTTCCAAATCTTCTATTGAATCAGCTAGCAACCATGATTTTGTGATCTGATCTGCTTGCTGGTTTAATGTGAGAGCACCGCTAAGTGGCCACTGAAGGAATACATTTCTTTTTGTTTTGTTACAGCTTTCATTTTGGTAGAGAATATATCAGTGTATTATTTTCTATTAGTCTATGCAGCCTACAGCTTATTGTCCACCTGGATACCAATGAAAAGTGGTGTCCCGCAGGAGTCGGTAATGAGGCCAGTACTGTTCAGCATCCTTGTCATTGTCATGGACAGTGCACCCCCAGCAAGTTTGCTGATGACACCAAGCTGTTTAGTGCAGTCAACACACTGGAAGGAAGGGATACCATCCAGAGGGACCTGGACAGGCTTGAAAGGTGGGACTGTGTGAATCTCATAAAGCTCAGTAAAGCCAGTGACAGCTGGGTCAGGGCAATCTTAGGCATACCTACAGGTTGGATAGAGAACTGATTGAGGCTAGCCCTATGGAAAAGAATGGGGGAGTGATGGTTGATGAAAACTCAACGTGAGCTGGCAGTGTGCGCTCACAGCCCAGAAGGCCAATCAAATCCTGGGCTGCCTTAAAAGGAGAGTGGCTAGCAGGTCGAAGGAGATGATTCTGCCTCTTTATGCTGCTCTTCAAGACACCACTTGGAGTACTGTGTACAGTTCTGGTATCCCCACCATAACTACAAGGAACTGTTGGAGCAAGTCCAAAGGAGGACCATGAAGTTGACAAGAGGACTGGAGCACCTCCCCTACAAAGACAGGCTGAGAAAATTGGGGCTGTTCAGCCTGGAGAAGAGAAGGTTGTGTGGAGACCTCACAGCAATTTCCAGTATCTGAAGGGGGCCTACAGGGAAGCCAGAGGGAGACTCTTCAGCAGGAGCTGTAGTGATAGGACAAGGAATAATGGCTTCAAACTGAAAGAGACTTGGTTTAGGTTAATTGTTAGAAAGAAATTATTTACTATGAGGGTGGAGAGACTCTGGAACAGGTTGCCCAGAGAATCTGTGGATGCCCGAACCCTGAGAGTGTTCAAGGCCAGGTTGGATGGGACTTTAAACAACCTGGTCTAGTGGAAAGTGTCCCTGCCTATGGCAGGGTTTAGAACTAGATAGTCTTTAAGGTCCCTTCCAACCCAAACCATTCTATGATTCCATTGTTATTATTATTATTAAGTAATATTTATGCATAATTGACTGGATTACATTCAGCTCCCAAACACACTTAAATAATGAATCTGATTTCCAAAGGCAGAATTTTTTTAATTAAAAGAAACTTTTTGCTGACCATCATAGTTAAAAACTTATGCAAATATGCTTTTTTTAATACGTGTTCCCTGATACATACCCTGATAAAGTTACTAGTTCTTTAAAAGCCATCACATTTCTCTTAAGTAAAGTTTGATTATGTCTTCTTGATATTTTATATTGATATTAATACTTACAGTCATGTGACCAAAATGCTGGTCTGAGAGAAAATTTGAAAATTTTGTTTTATGTAAGTAGACACAAGACCATACACATGAATGCCTTGGGCTTTTAAAAGAGATTTGATCCAGATAGAAAACCAGATATATTTCTCTTTAATATATAATATTTAATATATCAAATATTCACAAGATTCATACTCCATTCTTTAGACACATGATCATTCTCAGTTTCAAAAAATTCTAACTTTGTGAAGTATATTAAATATTACTTTATGTGGATTTTATTTCAAGAAAAAAAAAATCTAGGCCGTATCTCTTAATCTCAGACCCCCTTACAAGAACTTTATAACTCTGCTTAGAGCTCCTAAATAACTTTTTCTGCTAATGGTTTCTTGGTAACCCACCTGACTAATCCCGTTACAACTTTCAAACTGTTTGCCTAAAATTTAATTTGTTTCAATTTAATTTTTAATAGAGTGTATCTGGCTTTCATCAGAATCCTTTGTTTTTACATTGTCAGCACTGACATTAGTCAAAGTATCTTTGCCTCAAGTTTTCATACTGGCATAGCTGACTCCCAGAAGCACAGCAGAGGTAGGGGGCTTACCTGGACTGTCTGCTTCATTTCTTTGGTTGCTCTAGAAAGTCTGATTCTCCTGCAGTAAAACACCCCTAAAGTTTGGGCCCAACCTCAGTGATATCTGAGTGGTTTTTTACTTGGCCTCACTTCTTTGTATTTGTTGCAGCAATTCACTCTGTGGTGGCACCTCTCTAGTTTTGAAAAGACTCATTATTTCACCAGCTGAGAAAACAGTCCAGCACAGCCATTTAAGTAAAATTCCTAAGGGTACTTCTACAGATAGCCAAGCAGTGATCAGAAGTGATCAAGTTTTCATGAAGGGAAAGATTTCTCAGAATGCGTGAGTTTTTGCCTTTACAGAAGTGGGCTTGCCATTGCTGTTACCCATTGCCAGCTTAAGGGAACCTGCTTCATGGTGTAACTTTGCCAGCTCCAGAGACAAGGCAAAGATAAATGATGCTGTGTATCATTAACAGCAATAGAGCTCTGTCCAGGAGCAGAGGTCATAAAAATTGCAAAAAGTCATAGGGAAGCACTACTGATAAAACTTACAGATTATTCCTGTATATTCATAAGTGTCTCCTGGGTTTTACAGTCTACCTCAAACATAATTAATAATTACTTTCCAATAGGTTGCAAATCACCATCTGCAAAATTTCTTCTAATGTGCTAGTGAGTTATTGACCAATGAGGTATTCAAATATATTAGTTATCTTTTATTTGTGGCAGTGTAAATCACGTGCTGTCTTCATCTACTATTTGAATAGCACGCAATGATGGACAGTCATGAGAAATCCACATAAGTGAGTACCATATCTGTTTGCCCTTTGGAAACTAGCTGTTTCTCTGAAGAGCTTGACATTTCTCTTTCCTACCTTACCATGTACATACAAAGCCATGCAAAGCAGTCTCAGAAAATTCTTTCTGTAGCTTGGATAGCCCTGCTTTCTTATCTGAAGTCTCTGAGTAATACTATGACCGTTCTGAAAGTCCGAGTGAATACCACTTTTTTTTCTGAATACTTATTTAGCTCTCCAGCCAGAGGGAAGTGGATGCTGGTTAGAGGTATGGTGCTCTGTGTCCTGTCTGGTTTGCCGTGTTCAATCATGCCCTAAACATTCCAACACAGATGGCTAAATCTACAATTTTATTTTTGCCAAAGAAATAATCATAGCAAAAAAAATAAATCAGTAGTCTATTTGAAAAGAGAAATTAAAGCAATGTTTGAGGAAGAGGAAATCACTATTGTCAGTCTTTCGAATTTGGGAAAAATCAGCTGAAAGATTGACAACTCTTAATAAGCAAACACTGCTTAGGAACATCCTTTGGAAAATACTATTTAAAATGTAAAAACTCTTGAAATGTCAGAATTATCTAGAGCATCTATCTACAGTACACACCTGTGGCATAATTTATTGTCAGCTGCAGATGGATTTACAGCTCAAAAGGTTGATCACAATTTCTCTGACTCGTGATCAAATAGGGAGAAATTCAGCAACTTGAGATTCACACAAGCTGGAAAAGACCTTTGAGATCATCAAGTCCAACCTATGACCGAACACCATCATGTTAACTAGACCAAGGCACTGATTGCCACATCCAGTCTTTTCTTAAACACCTCCAGGGATGACGACTCCACCACCTCTGGGCAGCCCATTCCAATGCCCAGTCACCCTTTCTGTACTTGTTCTAATTTGCATGCCACAGCTGCAAGAAAAGTGGCAAAGGCTGTCACATCACTTTAATATTTTGTTGTTTCATCTAGCATAAACTGATGAGATTTTAAACGTCTTGCATTGCAGTCCTATCACCACGGAGTAACAGGAAAACAAACAAATTTTTCATCAATCTTCTTGAAAAGGCAGTATTTTTGTCTTGGAGTACATCCTCCTTTACTGATAATCAACATAGCTTTGTTGCATGAAGCAGATTATTTGCCTTCTACATTATAATAAATTACTAGGCTCTATATCTTTTCATCACCAGACAACAGGTTTTGTCTGCTTATTGTCTTTGTGGCTGATTCAATTTTTTTCCCCCAGCATGGAATGAACATTATGCAATATAGCACAGAGAAAACAATGTAGATTCATGATGACTTTTTTGCTTTGTATAGATGAAATACATAATAACTACGTATGTTTGTCATTTGACTTTATTGGTAATTCACTGTTAGCAACTGGAATGTTTCACAAGTAGAACTGCTTTTCGGGTGCTTTCTATCATGTCTTAATAATACTCTAAATGAGCTTTTAATAGTAAAACAATTTGATGTCTACAATCCATGTATTACTAGGAGTTTTTATAGAAATTTGTTGGATTTTGTCTGACCTGATTAAAAGAAGAAAAAGAAGGCTACAGAAGGAAGGAAGTAATTGAGTGATACAATAAGTCTAAAATTGCTGCACTTAATCCTTTTAAATTTATTATTTCCATTCAAAATGAAGTTCCATCTGTATTTGTGGGAAATTTCTTTCTCTGCAAAGATAATTTGATTTAGTCATTCTGATTAGGTCTAGGGGAACATACCACACTGTTGTCATGTTGCCTTCTTTATCCAATCATGTAAAATTTGTGTTTTCCACGGAGCACTTATGACCCAGTAAATCCACCCGTATGCCTAACAGATCCCTAGGATTTTTTTGGCATCTTACTCTTCTAAAAATATTCAGTTTACTTTGTTTCAAGGAAGTTTTTATAGTTCTTGTAGGTTGTGAATTTTCTGGATAAATAAATTCTGATTTTTACTTAAGTGACTGTATGCTTACCAGCCCTTATGGAGTGCTAGAGCTCTGACTCTTAAACTGTAAGTAGTGACAGAAAAAGAGAGCTTCACAGTTAGTGCAGGGTAGGTAAAAAACTTTACCCGCTACTCATAAAAACTCTTTACGAGCACAATATGTGTTTGACAAAATTGTTCTGATTTGAAATGCCGCAAGTTAGGCATCTGAGTCCAAATGTGGGCACACACTGATGATTCCTTCTTTCAAACTGACAACTACCTGCAGCTGCCACTTCTACCATGACTTTGAGAGTCCAAGGGTGGTCCTTGTTCTCAATGGCTGACAGCTCCTTTCAAGGAATTTACCTAGAGATCTGAATGCATAATTTGCGTGTTTCAGATTTTAACACCTCAGATATACCTTAGCAGACCCAATTTAAGAGACAGGCACACAGCCTTTTAATGGAAGCTCTAGCTTGTCCAGATGGACAGGGGCTGTTCTGTGCCTGAGACTTTGCATTGCCCAAATTGTTGGAATATACAAACCCGAACACTGGAAATAAATTGCTTGTGTTACCACTCAGCAAACAGAAGAATGATGTCTGTGTTGCAGAGTGTATTGCTCTACGTCCTCAAGATTGCTCCTCCAGTAGCAATGAAGCTGGTAGTCCATCATCATCAGTGTCAAAGCCTGTAGTTTGGGCTGGCAGCGATAGAATTAGTTATGTGCTCTAATATCGTTCTCTCTTTTTCTTCTTCCATAAATGTGGAATCTGTACAAGGAAAGACATAGGGCACTGGCATAAGATTTTTCTCTGTTATTGATCTCCTAGACATTGGTTTAGTCTTTACAACTGCTAAAAAATTCTTCTAAATCTGTGTCAAAGTTTTCATACTACTCTGCATTTTAGAAGTTTGTCTATCAGAAGCTGTATTATTTTCTGGTAAAGTCCCTAATATACTTTCCTATTGGATAGCTGAGGTGTGGTAAGTAAAATGTAACAAAAGGATGTAGAAAAGGATGGAAAAACAAATGTCTGATGATTTTAACTATAGGAAGAAGAAGAAAAAAAAAAGATGAAAAATAATTACTCATCTATCTTAGGACAAAGTGTCTTGAAGATAGTCATGGAACAAATACTACTACCAGGAGACATGGTCCTGCCTGCCTAAAGATAGAAAACACAGAAAGACACAGTGCTACAGCATTTATGGTTTCTGTAAATGTGTTTTGAATGACATTAGTGTCTTCTTTTCCTTGCCACTTTATGCACTGAGGTTGAATATAGTCAGGGAAATAACAATCCGTTGACATTTCTGAGAATCTCAGATGAGCACCAGTTAAATACTTATCAGAATATTACATGACATTCAAACACTGGGGTTTTTTCCCAGAATTTGAATCAGTGCTTGTTTGTTTTCTGCATTCACAAAGCTGTATATAGTCCTGGCTGCTTTCAGAGTGCTCTGTTAGAAAATCCCAGCTCTTAACCTTATTTGTCAGCTGTGTTGCAGCAAACAACCAACCTTTCCTAAAATAATGAACTAAATGAACAGTGAACAGAATTAGAGATGATGCCAAGGGTCAAAAAGACATGAGAAAGTAAAATGCATTGACAAAATGAGCTGAAATGGGGATGCTGCAGTTCAGCTTTCTTGTTGTGCTGGCCTGGAGCAAGCTCAGAGGAAAAGCAGAGTGCAAGACACTCTGGGGTTGGATTTTTCATTTGGAGGAGGGTTTTTAAAGTCTGTTTTAACAGACTGTATTGTATTTCCTGACTTTATCAGAGCCTTAGAGCAGAAGATGAGATTACTTAAATATTTCACTGAGAAGTTCACTGTGTCAAAAGTGTTGTTCTGCTATAAAAGCAAGAATAAAAAAGGGATATGATTTGTGAGATGAAAGTGAGAGATAATTCCTTTGTATTTTTGATACTGTGTATATATAGTAGTAGAATGAAAAATCCTCAATCGCAGTGCAGAATCTATATGTCCTGAAACCACAAGATTACAAAACCCCAAAACAAACCAAGCAAAAAACACCCCCAGCCAATCAACCAAAATTATAAATAAAATTATATGGATCTGCTGAGAATTGTCAGTGTGTCCAAGTTGTGTGCATGCAGCGTCTTTTGAGTGGTTATGTTCTTGGCCAACCATGAAGAACAGTAACTACAAAGTAGGTGTGTTCACAAATATTCATAGCATTGTACACTAGCTGAATTTGGATGGGGCCTTTGGAGGTCAAGTGGTCGACATCCTTGCTCACAGCAGGGCTGGGTTTGCAGTTAGATCCACCTCTGAGTAACAGCTGAGTGTTTCCCTGACTGGCAGCCTCTCGAGACAGCCAGTTCCCATGCATGATCATCCTCACAGCTAAACTTCTTTGTATGAAATAGGAATTTCCCTTGGTACAGCCTGTGTTCTTTTCCTCTTGTGCTTTCTTCTAAGTGATATTCAGGATTAGTCTGGCTCTGACGTCTCTGCAGTTACTACTTAATTGGTTAAAGACAGCGAGTAGATCCCTCCTTAGCCTTCTCTTCTTCCAGCTAAATGAACTAAATTCCCTCAGGTTCTTCTCGTATGTCATACACTTGAGAACCCTAATTGTTTTGGTGAACCTTTGCTAAACTCACTCCAGTTTGTCATTGTTTTTCTTTGACTGGGGATCTCACGCTGCACCATTTTTTTCAGTGACCTGAGCTGAAATTTCTGTTCAACTCTAAAAGAGCTGGAAAATTTCTCTGTATTTTCAGCACATAAAGCGTGTATACTGTTGATATATTATCTGCCTGTAAGATTTCTAAACTAAAAGAAACCTGTTGATGGTAAGAGCTAAAAATATTCTACATACTGATTTGAAGATAAAGTCAGGAAACTTAACAAAAACATGTGGTTGGAGAAAAGTCATGTTGGTGGCAGGGCCACACTTTGAGATGGAGTCCACTCGAAGTTTTCAAGTTGCAGGTTGTTCTCAGAAACACTCTATTGTAAGAAGTTTGCATGGAGGAAAGTCTAAATTCTTCTCTTTTCATAGAACTTTAAATCCTTGTAGGAGGATATAGTCATACCCATATGCTCACCTTTAACAGTCATGCCTTCTTGAATCTTTTGCTAGTAAGATGCTCTACCTATTCTTTGCCACTCTTGCATCTATACTGTGGCATTTCCATAATGAAGGCTGCCAGGAAGTTTCTGTGGGTCTCTGAATTTATTTAAAATCATCTTTCCAAGCTAATCTAAGAGTGACCTAAGACTAAAATGGTTGACCTAATTAATGCAATGTCCACTATGAAAGGTTTGAGGAAAGAAAGAGCTAATGATCTCTTGAGATACGGTCCACCTGTAAATTTCTGAAAATGAAATGAAATGCAAAACTGGAGGAAATTTCAAGAAAGTTGCTCATTTTTGTTGTATCAAAAGGTTGATAGAGAGACTTTGTAAAATATGTAGAATTTCTAGAGGAATTATGGCTACTTTAGGAAGATTTGTAAGTGGAATACTTCTCCAAAAAGTATGTTTTAGCTGTTTGGAATTGTAGCTCAAAAGGTGATCGTATCTGCCATACTCAAGCCTAACAACTATCTACTTGGTGTCCTTAGGAATACCTAAAGGATGATTAGTATGTGAATTTCCTTGTACAGTATCTTCTGTGCAATTCAGTGATAAGTCTTCTGCTAGAAAGCCCTTGAAAGAAAGGGTTCATATTGGGAATTTCTTCACATAGGCTATTGTTAAACTAGCACGTTCACATGTGACTACACACTAGATACACTAATGTCCTTTTAGATTTCAGCTGCTGACTGTGCAATGTAGTGCAGTGTGGTGCAGTGCAGTGATGCTAGCTGGCTTCAGTCAGTCTTCCAGTCTTGCATTTGAAGCCCGTCACATGTTGAGAGCATGGCTGTCTGCTAAGAAAAAAATAACAAGTGCAACATTTTGGTCATTATTGTGTTTCATAACCAGAGTGTAACTGACTAAACAAAGTATTGAAAGTTCAGTAATATATAACCTTGATTCTCCAGAAAATGCAAGTGCATGGCTGTATGTGTTAAACAACAAACGAATATCTAAGATGCCATTCAGAATATAATCGGTGTCATTTTTCCTATCTATCTAAATCTAGGTGTCCAAGAAAACATGCATTAAACAAATGCTTTCAGTTTCTTCTTCATTCTTTGATCAATGAAGTAATGATGTAAACGGCTCTATTAAATCGTAGTATTGTGAATCATGCACAGCAAAATCTCATTGTCATTTGTGGACTTTAAGAGCATTTGAATAAAGTTTTTGGAGAGTGATTTGCTCTGTCTTTTGTACCTAGGAAAACCAGGGACCATATCCTCTGTGCTTCTTTATTTTGTTGTTCCAGAAGAAATTAATTTTGCCAGCTTGAATTCCCATGCTGAGGAGGCATGGAGTCCTGCCATGTTTCTCATTAACACTGCTTTACACATTCCACATGCCAGAAGCATGAATAAGTTTGGTATAAATATTGAGGATGTAACATCCTGATCTGAGAAAGCATCTGAGCATGTGCTGGGGCTTTACTGAAGTCAGCAGGAGTTAGATACATGTTTAAAAGTTAACCAAGAAAATATTTGTCCTTGCTGATCAGGAACTCCATGGTAAAATGAATAGATTATACTTGACCCTTTGAGAGTATTTCTCTGTGGTATAACACTTCTTGCTTTGAAGAAATAAGATGTGAGATACAACCCCAATGCCTCATAGCCTCCTTTTAAGGCACATACATGTCTATCTTTAAAGCAAAACTGATATCTCTTCAGATTTTAATGAACTTACCTCTGGCTGAAGTAACAAAATAAGGAAAGAAGAAAAAGACTGAAATTATATTTTTAACACCAATTAATAAAAACTTTCCTCCTTATTTTTCCTGTATTTTCACAAAATTTATTTTAATGTTAAAGAAATATAAATACTGCCTCTTTTATGAGTTTGTCATTAATGCACTTTTTTATAGTTCGCATTTCTAAGTAGACAACAGTTCCCAAAGTGTTAAGTATGAGTTTACATAAAGCCCGTTCAATAGATTCTTTACATCTCAGGTTGAAGAAAGATGAAGTAATCTTCATTTGCAGATGTAAGATGTTTATCAAAAAGCATTCTTCTTGACTGGAATATTGGTTTTTTTCTGACCATGAGGGGGTGCAAATGCCTGCAAGTGTGTATGTCTGCCTGGGAATGCAATGACATGATTATATATATTATTTTTCTGACCAACAGATATTTCCTGGACTGATTCTCTCAGACATTAAGCCTGCCAAAAGAATGAAGTTCAAGACAGTCTGCTATCTACTCGTTCAGCTCATGCACTGTCGCAAGATGTTCAAAGCGGAGATCCCTTTCTCCAATGTCATGACGTGTGAGGATGACGATAAGGTAGTCTATGTGGGCTGAGTGCACTCTTTGGGCATCAGTTCCAGGACTGCATTAAGCAAACCATCTTTGAGAACATAGGGGGTGATATTACAAACTGATAAAGAAGTTTATGGTGTTCCTGCTGGACCTAGAACAATCTAATTCCCACAGTAAAGTCAAACTTTAATTATAAAAGGCCTCAAATTTGGAGCTGCTCTTGGAAAAGCTGGCATAGGTGTCCTATGTGGCTTCTATTAAGGGCTTTTTTCACAGGAATTGGAATTTCTGAGGTTGTTTCCATCCTTTTAAACATATATTCTTTTGCATCTTTTGTCCATCCCAGTCTGAACCTGATGGTGACAAATGCAAACCAACAGAATAATTTTGTGTCTCTAGATGGTTCTCTAAAATGTGAAAGGCAACTGCTTAGCCAAAACCCCTCTTTGTCCATAATACAAATCCAAAACATAAAAGTCTCTAATACAAATATAAATTCTGTTTTCTTGGATGCCTGGTAATGCCATAAATCAGAATTGCTTTATGTACTAGTAGCCTGGTTTGCTTCTTTTCTGTATATGAATCTACCTGGAAATTTATCGATAAAAAGTGTGAGAGTTGCTCATTCCATTTTCTTTGACAGCAGGTGGCAGTATTACACAGGTCACTCCACAAGTGAGTGGTGGCACGCCAGCATTGAAATCAGTAATTCCGCTTGACAGATTGCTTCACGGTTTTTTACTATTTTTCATTTATTGAAGATTCAGTCTAAAACTTACTTTCAGAAAGCATTCCAACTTTCACATTTTGGGTTTTACATGCGCTTGTGTTTCCTCTACAGGAAAAGAGAAGAAAAGTCCATTAGTTCCTTTAAAACACAGTTTCAGTAAAGACTTTCAGAAACTCCAGATTTGGTTTTGAAATTGGCCATGTACAAGGCCTTCCAATTCAGATTTAGTGCTATCTTTGAGTATTTTAAAAAATAACCCTCACATTCCTTGAAGCATATGCAATACTTTATGTTGTGTCTTGTGTATATGTATGTATTAATATGGTAATATACACAGAAAATCCCCATGTGGATTTGTTAGGGATCTGATGAAAATTTTTCATGCCAGAACATTGGCAGTGAAGTTCTACAATGCCATCGGTAATGGAAACAGTCGTTCTGATGTGACACATCATGGATTTGTATTAAATGATACTAATACAAATACACCATGTTAAAATGTAGGGTTTCTTTAGAGTTTTCAGTCCTCAAATCATGGAAATAAAGTAAAACAAGTGGGAATAAAGTAAGACAAGTGGGGTCTTTAAAGGTTTTGAAGCCAGTACATTTCTGTGAAATATAAATACTGGATCTTGATCACATATAAGATATTATGTCAGTCTACTGTGCAAAATAATGATAGAGATACAAATAAGAGACTTAGAGAAAATAATTATATGTAAGAAACAGCTATTTTGATTAAGAATAGAAACTTTAACCCTGTTTCAAAATGGCAGAATAGATAGTATAATTTATCCCAGATATCAGAATAACACCCATATTCATCTACCCTCATTTCAGGTTTTAAAGCAAAGAAACATTTATTTAAATGCTGTTTTCCTCACCCTTGTTGTTTACTATAGGCTTAAATTTGAATTTTAAAAAATCCCTGAAGGTGCGTTTCTGCTGCAACTAATGCAATACCTACACTAACTAGTTACAATTTATTGAGAGCAAAATTGTGCATTTCTGACAATATTCCTAAAAGCACTCCATTTCCCTACAAATTACTGGTACAAATGTCTTCTTCAAGAGAACAAATTTCTCTCTGTTTAGAAACACTGAAAATAGCTATTTGGCTGGCAATTTAAGATGTCTAATCGAAGTATGTCCCCAAGTTTAGTTTTCATGTTGAAACAATTAGCTCTTACACTGAAGACGATTTACCAGGTAATGGGATCTGGTAGCTTGAGGAAAAATGTAGCCTTTTAATTGTTTACTGCTGGTGTAACCTCCTCTCTACATCTAAAGCCAGCAAAGTAAGACTTGGAAAGTTACTTTCTCTTTGTTAGGGTCCATTTTTCTTTACAAACAGAAAACTAAGGTATCAATCATCAGATGACCCTTCCCACTATTCATAAGAATTCAGATATAATATACATATAAGTTATGTAAGCTAATGAACTGCTGTAGTTCACAATTTGTTCACTGATGAGGTACTCCTAAGAATTTATGGTGAAATAAGAAAGGAAACTGCCATTCCTGCAAGATTACTTAAATAGTGATCACCATTTTTTTTGCCATCTGGATTAAAAGGATATGTTGTTGTATGGCCTCTAGAGTGGGCTATTTAAGACTGAGTGTTCTGAAGAGAGAAATTTTGTTTTCTTCTTTAACTACTTTCTGACAGAATCTACTTATTATATAGTAATAATAATAAGTAGACTTGTTATTTCATAATGTTTTGAATTGTCTTGGATTCTGCACATGCTAGATAAAAAATATTCCTTTAACTTTACAGAAATAGTAGAACTTACCTGAGCTTTGTTGTCAAAACTCTTCTGGGAAGTTAAGGCTTGACCCCTGTCTAGTCATAGAACAGATCTAGCCACAATGGTTTAGATTAAAGTGCCCTCAACTGAAGGTTGTCACCAGTGTGGCTGAGATGCTGCTCACTGTCTTCTGAGTGCTCTCTGTGAAGAGTGAGACAGCTTGTCTAAAATCCCTTTCTGATATGCTCTGTGATAAATCTTTTCCACTGGAAGGAACTGTGAGTAATCATCTTGTAGCTGTGCTATCTCAGCCTTGGAGGAGCCAGTTAGGCACAGGTTAGTTCTGATAATTTGTTGGATGGCTCCATCTGGATCTGCAAGTGCACTTGAGGCATACTCAAGAGGTCTTAACAAGAGAGCCAATTGGGTGAGTTAAAGATAGTAACACTTGAAATTTCAGATCCTCTGTAGACAAACGCGGTCATTGTGCAAGACTTTAAGGTAAACTATCTTTTTGAAATATGTATTGTTACCTTGACAGTAGGACTTTTCTTGTGTCATGAAGAGCCTGATTATCTTGTCTTCAGGATGTCCAGAGCTCCATGTCTTCTGTCAAGGCAAAAAACCAAAATAAAGCCATTTTGCAAGGTAAAGTCACCCTGATTGGGAACAAACGAATTATTTACTCAGTGTCAGAGGAGTGTCAGGGCCATATGTGAAAAGAACTTCTGGATTAAAATCCTGGCATGAAGTGGGAGTTTTCTCATTGATTTGAATGAGATCAGGATTCAGGTAAGGAATTTTAAAAAGATGACATTCATACTGAGATAAGAGCTCTGTCTTTTGTAGTTGCTCTGTTTAATGAATTCCACATCCTCTCTGTGAGTTTGAAGTAATATGAACAGCAATGAAAAATTTCAGTGTTAATAGAATCTGTGCTTCTTTCTTCATCCATACTGCAGAGGAGAGCATTGAGGACAGCCTCTGAAAAACTCAGGAATCGCTCCTCTTTTTCTACCAATGTTGTATACAACACTCCAGGAACTCGAGTAAACAGATACATCAGCCGCTTGATAGAGGCCCGGCAAACTGAGTCTGAGATGGCTGATTTGAACTTCATTACCCTGAAGTATAAGCAAATTGAGCGTGAAAATAAAGTAAGGGGGTTTAAAATTATTTTTACTAATTTCACTGACCATAAGCCAACTAGCAATGGGATTTTTGTTTGTGTTTCATGCAATGTTTAAATTCTACTCACTATCTTTAAATACTCCACTGGACTGTCTCTCAGTTGAGAAGGTGACATTATCTCTACCTTCAATGGAAACACTTGAACGGGATAAAAAGAAAGATTGGTATTGTCCTACTTATCAGGATCCTACTTCCTGTTATATATCCTGTGTTTTGGTCTTTCTTTTGGTTCTCTGAACTGCCTGAGTCACTTGCTTAATACTGTCTCATTGCAATGTGTCTGCCTACTCACTCATCTGCTCTGGAGAAGTGTTAATGACAAGAAGATGCATAGGTAGCCTGATAAGTATTGATCCAGAAATTCTAGAAAGTATGTTAAAAAAAAAAAAAAAA